>CAOLHI010002461.1:0-254685 GCA_948474755.1 Ctenosaura bakeri | reverse complement strand
GAATGTCATCTAGCAGATGGTAACATCTCATTTTCCTCTGCTCTATAGAGTAGAACAGGAACCAGTGGATACAAATGAGAAGGGGAAAACCAAATATCTGAATATTAGGAGGAACCTCCTCATGATAAGGTTTTTAAAGAGCAGTGGGATAGCTATTGCTCTATAGCTACATATTCCCGCACGGCAGAGGTTCGACTAGATGGCCCCAGGAATTCCTCCCAGCTCTATGATTCCAGTGAAAATAGAGAAGGACTTTGGGAACTCCCCATATAGATTCAGTAATATCCGTTGCCCAAGATCCTGCATTTAAAGAGAATGTTAAAGTGTTTGTGGATTTGCAACATGAAGCAGAGGCAAACTTTATTCATGAGAACACTGTCATAGCCCCTCAGCGGGAGACCTCCATCTCCTCCCTTCAAGGGATCCCTCAAACTGCTTCCATTGGTTTCTTCTATATTGCTTAACCATTCCTTCTTCTCTTATCCCTCAGACTTCTCTGCTCTCTACTCAAAACAGGCAACGGAACCAACTCCAGAATCTACCTCTATCCTCCACACCCTGAAGAGCTGAGCCTTGACCAAGACCAGGTGAGCATCACCTGCCTGGCTGAAGGGTTTGACCCAGAGATCTTTGATGAAATCCAATGGCTGAAGAAGAACAATGATGACTCTGGTGTTTTTTTTATCTACAGCAAACTGGTTGTAGAAAGATCCAACTTGAAGAGAGCTGATATATTCACCTGCGTGGTACACATGGAAGGCTCCAGTATGAATGTTATTGAGAAGATTGTGAAGAATTCCGAGAAGGAAAGATGAGGACCGTCCTCACCCAGTATTGTGGCTGCTGTCCCTATCCCCCAGATTTTACCCTAGTTCTGTCATATCAAACCTTTGCAAGGAATGAATTCTTGAAATACATGTTTGGCCTCTGGGTTGGAGATACATCATTGTTTGGTTTCTCCTCTGTCAGGTGGACTCCGTAATGAATGGACAATGGTTGAGATTGAAAGGTGGTTTTTAGCAGTCTTGTCCTATGGATACCCCACTCGGAGTCCAAAGAGAGGTCCAGTGATAACCTTTAGCCCGACCAAAGCCCTGGCGTAGATTACTGGAAGAACAGCCAGCCTCCTCTTGGAACAGTCTGTTGCTGCATCAGCCTCTAAGGAAGGAGACACAAAGCTTGGCATGGCTGAGCCAGAACCTATTTGTCTGATAAGTAGAATGGCTACTTTTTCTGTTAGTCATTGTTGTCAGAATTAACCAGTGCTCTGGGAACAAGATGGATTAGATTACCGGAAGAATGCCCAGCCTCCTCTTGGAACAGTCTGTTCTTGCATTATCTCGGGATGAGTACAAAGATTTACAGATAAATGCTCATTCTCTGGCTGTGACCCCTTTGGAATCCTATATAAGCAGAGCCAGCAGGCTGCAGAGCATTCACGTTGGATCTCATCATGAAGCCCATCATCTTCTCCCTCCTCGTGGGACTCTTTGCCTTTGGGGCCAGCCTGCCAGTGGCTTCATCCCAAGAGGTTACAGGTGAATCCATCTCCCTTCTTTTCACGTCCTTCTTGTCCTCCCCCTTATATATTTTCATGATCCTTGATCACTTTGCTTGGTGTGGTGCTGAGCCTTTACCCATGGTGATGTTTCATCCATGTCAATCTTCACAATAATCTGCTTTACTAGCTGCCAGTTCTGGTTTTTAAGACCATTTCAATGTTTTTAATTATGATGTTGGCTTGCAGGTCCTGTGTATGTTAAGATTCTAGGCCTTTCGGTCTTCTGTCTAAGAGATGTATTCTCAGCTACGTGTTTTTTGTCTTGTCTCTGCTCTGCTTCCTGGCCTTGGCTGCCTGGCAAGACAGTGTGACCCAGACAACTGATAAGCAACACCTGGTTCCCCTCTGTGTGGGACTGCTGGCTTGTTTTGATAGGCGGTCAAGCATTGCCCACACAGAGCCTATAATTTCAGTGAGAGGTTTCTCAGTCTCTCTCTCTCTCTCTCTCTCTCTGTCTGGTCTTGTCTTTTACAGCCTGCATTTTCTCTCTGTGTCACTCCTGGGCACAAAGAAGCCTAATGGATTTCTTCCTGGGTTTCTGATGCCAGTTTTCTACAAATGAAGAACTATGCTGTATGCAATAAATACTAGAATAGTTTCTGGAAATATGTTTTGGCCTGGACTCTGTTCTTTTGACTCTGCTGGTTTTTTGCCCGGCCTGGAGCTGTAGCAGCCTTGTGTGGGTCACGTTTCTTCCTTTCATGCCTACGGAGTACAGCGTGGCCCCTGGAAACTCCAACAGTGTATCCATCAAGTGCTCAGAGCTTGGACCCCTGCAAATATGGTTAGTAGAGATTTCATGTCCTCTGTGTGTCTGTGTCTGTACATGTATGTAGGTAAGGAAATGGAGTTTTCCTTCACCTGAATCTTATTTGTTCTCATAGAGACAGACAGAATCCATTACTCATTACTGAGCCAATACTTTACATCTGGGCAGCACCCTCAGCAAAACCTCTGGCCACCTGCTGATGGTCTTACCTGTTGAGATGAGATGGTTTCATTATTTTTCTCCTTTAAAAGACTATTTCTAACTTTGCATTGTCACCTGTAAGTTTACATATACAACTCCATGTTTGTTTCCTCATGTTCCCCAGAGTTGTCAGAAAATGTCCTTTTTTGGGGGGAGGATAAATGAATAAGCAGCCATTCTTTAAGGTCTCGATGTCAAAAAGGGCATACTGCTTCCTATTATAATCCTTTATTTATAAGAAAGTAAATAGTCTACAAACCAAGCCCTTCAGGAGCTGGACATGCTTAACGCAGGGCAGAGAGGGCTCAAAGATGACATGGTAGCTGTGTTGAAATATGTGAAGAAATGTCACGTGAAAGATGGAACAAGGTGGTTCTCCGCTGCTCCATAGACTAGGACATGAATCCCTATATTGCTTATATTGTTCTTTGTCTGGTCCTATTTTATAGGAGAATTAGACATATTTAAAGAGAATGTTAAAGTTTTTGTGCATTTGCAGTTTGAAACACAGGCATGCTTTGTTCATAAGAACACCATCATAGTCCTTCAAAGAGAGAGTTCTTTCTCCTCCCTTTGAGAGATCTTCCCACACTGCTTGCATTTATTAGTTTGTTCAATATTGCTTAACCATCCCCTCTCTTCTTTTCTCTCGTATTCCTCTGCTGTCTCCACTTACAGGCACCAGCCCCAGAATCTACCTCTATCCTCCACACCCTGAAGAACTGAGCCTTGAACAAGACCAATTTACCCTCGTTTACCACATTGGAGGCTTCGCCTAAGTCATATTGAGCATAATCAATGGCTGGAGAATGAAAATGCTGTGACTGAGAATTATGTCAACACCTCAGTCATGAAGGGCAACCATGGAGTTGGCTTCTCTTTGTACAGCCTGCTGAAAATAGATAAATCCAGCTGGGATGAAGGTTCCACATTCACCTGCTAGGTAACACCGAAAAGCTCCAGTGGGAATGTTACTCAGAAGACTGTGAAGAAATCCCAAAATGAAAGATGAAGACCACTCTCACCCAATACTGTGGTTGCCGTCACCATCTCCAGGATTTTACTCTAGCTCTGTTACATCAAATCTTTGCAAAGAATGAATTCTATAAATGCATGTTTTTCCTCTGGGTGAATTAAAGAGAAATAAAACCTGAATTCAACCCTTTGGTTTCTCATCTGTTTTTGGTGTCTGTAAGACTCTAGAATGAATGGAGTATGGTTGAGGGTAGAAGCAGGGCATTACAGCCTTATCCTATTGTTATCCCATTTGAGGCTGAAAGATTTCAGGTCTGGAGAGGTCCTGTGGCCACATTTCAGCTGAATAATCTGAGGCAAGTCAGGAGTGAAAGTGATTTGTGCAAAGGCAGCCAATCAGCATTAAGTTCTGATGTGAACTCATGTCACAACAAGAGGGCTACAACACATCTGAAATTCTAGAAAGATTCACATGACAGAAAGGGGTACACCATGGATCCTAAGACATTGCCATGCACCAATGGTAAGGTTTTTAAAAGAATCCAATTAATAGTCCCTTTTCCAAAAGGCAATGGGCTGAATACCACACCTCAAGGCTTCATCTGTTCCCCCTCCTGCAGCCTCTTACCTGTGATATAGACTCAGGTGGATTGACACAAACTCGAGTCAGACTCAGGTCACTTCAATGACTTGACTTGGACTGAACTCGGCAATAAATGATGGACTGACTGAAGTCAGCTTGTGATTCGTGCATTTTTAATGACTGACTTGCTGCTCTTGGTAGTCCCACCTCCCTGTCCAGACTTTTCTCAATCAGCCATGTGGGAAGCCCCCAGGATAGGGATGCTGCCTCTGCCAGCCATGAGAGAGTGGGCTGTGGCTTCTTCTGAAATCCTTTCCGCAACTTACCTGTTCTCGGTGCTGGAGCACAGGGATTGCGCGAGCAGCCTCTTGTGAGAGGGTGTCGCGTTCTGGCTGCTTCGGCATCGCAACTGCTTGCTGGTCACGTGAGCACCCTGCACGCACCCTGCCCCTTCCTACTGAAGTGCAGCCTGGGAGTTCAAGGCTAGTGCTGAGGCAGGAAGTGCGACCAGAACGGCTCAGGAGGCTGCGCATGGCAGGTAAGTGTGCTCCACGCCCCAGAGTGTTGTGCGACCGCATGGCATTTTCAGCTTGAAGACGAAAATAAAAAAATCTTCCACTTATGATTAAGCCCTTCTGCTTAAGAAATGCCGTGTGAAAAGGGACTGAGAGATGCTCCCTGCCCTTCCATGGTTTAGGGGTTGGATCAAATCTTCCTTACTCATGAGGAAGACACTGGGCTAGGTATGCTGCCTCTGCAAGCATGTCTATGTAGTTCATGTGTATACAGGTAGAACAAAAGGTACAGATTTAAGATAACATTTCACAAGGAGATACCCTCTAATAATGGCACAAAGACACAAAAATACAAGATACAGAGATACATCCATTGCCAGAAATAAGACCACCATGGGTAATGTTTCACAAAGCTACTCCTACTGCCAAGAATTAGACCACTGTCAATAGTAAATCAATGGCACTCTAGCAATAGCAATGAATCCTGGCTTCACAGGTATTTAATAGAGACAATCCAGAATTGTGAGCATATGACAGAATTAAATGCTTTAACAGTAGTTCACCTGTATATACAATACAGACACCATACCTGTATATAGTCTGAAATCTGTACCTTCTCTTATACATGTATACACATGTGAACTACTGTCCAGCATTTAATTCAGCCATATGTTCTCAACTGTGGCTTATCTCTATTCACTATCTGTGAAGTCTGTATTTATTGTTAGTAGCAGTTAGTTGTTTTTTTATGTGAAATTTTGTTCTTTTGAAATTTTGGCATTTATGGAGCCATGTCATGGGTATTCATTTTTCTTTCTTTCTTTTGTTACAACATATGTACATGTGGCTGAAGGTAATTAAGTCAACCCCCTAGTCTTGAAGGAGAACTATGGGAATAGCTTCCTTAGACAGAGCAAGATGAAAATACCAAGAACCAGCTGGGATGCTGGTGAGAAGTTCATCTACATGGTAATAACTAAAGGCTCCATCAGTGTTTTGCCACTCTGGAGTTAAGCAATCAGATCATTGTAGACACCTTTGTCAGTCCTGTGTGAAAGCCATTATGGCTTTGATAAGATACCCCTTCAGGCTATGAAACAGGGCATAAAAACCCTAGCTTTGACCCCAGGCAGTTGTAGCATGGAAGACCTAGTGGCCCAGACTGGCGTTCCTCTGTGCTGCCCTCAGATGCTGTCTGAGCTCCCATAGCTGTGATCCCTTTTCAGGACTGGGAACTATCAGCCTTTTCACCCAATCTCTCTCTATCCAACCTTTTTCACTTCACTTTCCAATAGCCTTGTATGGTTCTTAAGAGTGTCTGATTTCTTGTATATTTATCAGTCGAAATAAAGTGCTTGTAGTTTTAGTTCGAGCCCCCAGTGGCATAGGGATGGGGTGTGTGTGTGGTGAACCCTGGGCAGTTTTTTTTGGGGAACGCCGCTGGTCCCTGCCTTATTTGCGTGCTGTCAGCCCTCACCCACACCCCATTGCTCTTCCCAGAGCTCTGTCACACTGGCCCCCTGTGCCATCATCCTACCCTTGTGTGCTGTCGTCCTGCCCCCATGCGCCATCACTCCGCTTCTGCGTGCCATTGCCCCAACCCCACCCCCAGGCCTTGCCCCCCCCCACTCATGCCAAGTTATGCCAATGAAGTCCACTCTACAGTTAATACTGGTATACATAGGTGAAAAGATCATGCTGTTACTTTCCTCTCAAAGGCCTTCTTTCAGCTATAATTCTCCAAATTCTAAGGAGACACTGACATTTCCTGTTGCAATCACGTTGCCCCTCAGATGCTCTATATGACTGTTTCTGCTTTGCACCCCTGAGTCCCCCAAAAGGGGAGAAGCCCCCAAACCATAACAATGCCTGGAATACCCAGAACTGTAATCCAGTATCCATGACCCATGCTACCGCGAACGGACAGGTTGTGACAAGTAACAACAACTACCTGTCCATGCCCAGGCAAGGGCACCAAACCCCAAATTGCACCGGAGCAGCACCCCACTCCCTGCAACCCACTGTTGCCCTTACGTCCAAAGTTAACCACTCATAGCACACAGGGTGGGTGAATGGGTGATGGTCATTGATGAAATGTTTGGGAGCAGGGAGTTTGGGTGATATATGCCACAGCACCTGCCTGACCTGAATGAAAACTTCCCATGAAGACCTTCAGGTGGAGTCCTGGCTTCTCCCAGCCAATGAATTCATACTGGAAACTTGAATTCATCGGCTACCTGCCCATGTTCCCCAAGAGGCTGCATGAGCTGTGCAGCCTCTTGGGAAGGAGACATAAGGCTTGGCATGGCTGGATGAGCTGCACCAGCATGGCCCACTTGAGCCACATTCCATCTACCTTGTAAGTAGAGTGGTTGCTTTTTTGTGTTAGTCATTGGTGTCACAATTAAAGAGTACTCTGAGAATTTGATCGCCTAGACTACTGGAAGAATATGCACCCTCCTCTTGGAACAGTCTGTTCTTGCATTATCTCGGGATGAGTATAAAGATTTACAGATAAAAACCCACCCTATGGCTGTAACTCTTTTGGAGTACTGTATAAGCAGAGTTAGCAGTCTGCAGGGCATTCACATTGGATCCCATCATGAAGCCTGTCATCTTCTCCTTCCTCATGGGATTCCTTGCCCTTGGGGCCAGCCTGCCAGTGCCTTCATCCCAAGAGGTTACAGGTGAATCCATCTCCCTTCTTTTCACATCCTTCTTGTCCTCCCCCTTATATATTTTCATGATGCTTGATCACTTTGCTTTGTATGGTGCTGAGCCTTTACGCACAGTGATGTTCCATCCACAAAAGTCTTCACTGGAATCTGCTTTACTGGTTGCAGGTTCTGGTTGTTATGGGTTAATTTCAAGCTTTGTATTTGTGATGTTAGCTTGCGGGTCCTGTGTACGCATCAGTTTCTCAGAGCTTGGATCCTTGCAAATATGGTTGGTGAAGATCTCATGTCCTCTGTGTGTGTGTGTGTGTGTGTGTCTGTGTGTGTGTAAGGAAAGTGGAGTTTTCTTTGGCCTGAATCTTATTTGTTGTTCTCAGAGAGACAGATCGAATCAATTACTAACTCTTGAATCAATACTTAGCATTTGGGCAGCATCCTGAGGAGAAACTCAAGCTAGGTGTCTTGATGGTCTTACCTGTTGAGACAAGATGGTTTGATTATTTTTCTCCCTTAAAAGACTATGTTTAATTTTGCAATGTCACTTGTTAGTTTACATACACAACTTCATGTTTGTTTCCCCATGTTCCCCAGAGGTTTCAGAAAACGCCCTTTTTTGAGAGGGAGAATTGAGTAAGCAGCCAGTTTTTAAGGTCTCTTCTCTCTTCAGAGGGAGTTATACAACTTTGTCAAGGAAGAGCCTACTGCTTCCCATTATAATCCTTCGTTTACAGGAAGGAAAACAGTTTAGAAACCAAGCCCTTTGGGAGCCAGGCATGCTTAGCATGGAGCAGAGAAGACTCAAAGATGATATGGTAGCTGTTTTGAAATATCTGAAGGAATGTCATATGGAAGATGGAGCAAGGTGGTTCTTAGTTGCTCTATAGACTAGGACATGAATCAGTGGATACTGTTACCTTTTTTGATGGGACTCCTTTAAAGGATTCCCAAAAGCTGTCAAAATTTGTCTCTTGTGGGGAAAATTAGCTCTGCACTGCCTTAGCTATGCACAGAGGACAGGGTAAGGATCTTGAAACCCAATTTTAACCGGGTCAGGCCAGACAAAATTCACACAAAGGGATTCAAATGTAAGTATTTTATTAACAGAGATGTAAAGTCCCTACAATAAATCAGCTACACTCACTATAACAAGTATACAAGACTATAGAAAATTGAATTTCATAAAATCACTCAGCTTCATTCACACTCCAAGCATACAAGACTATAAAAAGTTAGAAAGAGATGAAAACTAGGAAAGAGAGAGAAACCTAAAAGTTTGATTAAATACAATACCTATCCAGAATTCTTCAGCTGGGAGAAAACATCTCAGACACGCCTGTTGCAGCTGAGGGGAGTTCACAGCAGCTTCTTTGTATTGTAAATCTGAGCTGTTTACCAGCTCCATTCTTTTGCAGATCTGAGAAAACTTGTAACTGAATTCTCCAACCTCCAAATGCATCTTCCAAAAAAACTCAGAAAGAACTCCGAAAAGAATCAGAAAATGTCTGGTTATATGTCCCATGCCCCAGGAAAGCCAGATGTTCCAACTTTTTCTTAGATGGAGTATTTCCTTTTTAGTTCAAAGAAAATACAACCAAAACATCCTTGTTGTTTCCTGTAAGATAGTATCTCTCTCCGGAATTGCATACCTGCTTCAAAGTGTCACATTCCAGGCATCGTTTACTTTCTCAGAGAGTAATTGTCCTCCTGATGGCTGCTGACCATCCTCTCAAGTTTCCGTGAGCCAATTGCCAGATACCTCCAAAATGTATGACAGAAAACAGAAATGTTCTACTTACATGTCCTTTCAGTATCTCTATGACTCACTATTTTTGAAATAAAATAATTAGGTTCCCAGGACATGGTCTTTGGGTATAATGGGGGTGCTAGGGGTATAACAATACGAATACCAAGGAAAAGAGATGACATTTGAACATTAGGAAGAACCTCCTCATGGCAAGGTCTTTAAACAACTCTGGGATGGCTCTCTGTCTATAGCAGTGTTTTCTTGTATGTCAGGGATTGGACTAGCTGGCTCCTGGAGTTCCTCTGAACTCTGTGGTTCTATGATCTTAAGGAAAATACAGGAGGACTTTGGGAAATCCCCATGTTGCTTCAGTAATATTCTTTGCTTGGTCCTATTTTATTAGACACATTTAAAGAGAATGTTAACGTTTTTGTGCATTTGAAACTTGGAGCACAGGCATCCTTTGTTCATGAGAACACCATCATAGCCCTTCAAAAAGAGACTTCTATCTCCTCCCTGCTGCCATGGATTTGTTATTGCTTAACCATATATAGATTATTGCTTAACCATCCCCTCTCTTCTTTTCTCTCATATTCCTCTCCTCTTTACACAAACAGGCACCAACCCCAGAATCTACCTCTATCCTCCACACCCTGAAGAACTGAGCCTTGGACAAAACTGGTTGACCATCATTTGTCGGGTTGTGGGCTTTGCCGTAAGTGAGATTGAGCGCATCCAATGGCTGGAGAATGAAAATGCTGTGGCTGATGATAATTATGTCAACACCCCAGTCTTAGAGGACAACCATGGGGATGGCTTCTTTACGTTCAGCAAGCTGCAGATAGATAAATCTAGTTGGGATGAAGGTTCCAAATTCACCTGCAAGGTAACACCCAAAAACTCCAGCCTGAATGTTACTCAGAAGACTGTGGAGAAATCCCAGAATGAAGGATGAGGACCGCTCTCACCCAGTACTGTGGTTGCTGTCACCATCTCCCAGATTTTATTCTAGTTCTGTTGCATCAAACCTTTGCAAAGAATGAATTCTATAAATGCATGTTTGGCCTCTGGGTGAATAAAAGAGAAAGAAATTCTGAATTCAACATCTTTTGATTTCTTCTCTGCCTATGGTGCCTGTAAGACTCTGGAATGAATAGAACCTGGTTGAGGGTGGAAAGAGTGTGTTACAGCCCTGTCCTATGGGTAACCCCTTTGGGGTCCAAAGACCTCAGGTCTGGATAGGTCCAGTCGCCACATTTCAGCCCGATAATCTGAGGCTAGTCAGGAATGAAAGTGATTTGTCCAAAGGCAGCCAATGTGCATTAAGTACTGATGTGAACTCATGTCGCTACCAGAAGGCTACAACTAGGGATGGGATGAATCCAGAATTTTCTGAATCCAAATCCAGATCCACATCCCTGGAATGTTCTGGGAATCCACGAATCTTACAAATCTCGAATCTTTCGAATCCTTTTTTAAAGAAAGGTTCAATCTTGGGGAAGACACACTCTCTCAGCCTTAGCAAAAGCCTAGGTATAGGCAAACCTCCCTGTGAAGAATTCTGGCCAGGACAATTGTCCTAGTTTTGCCTCAGGATCACCCCAGATTGAAAATGACATGAAGGCCCGTTCTACACAGATAGAAAAATGTGGATTCATCCCACATGTTCCTGCCTGTCTAAACAGGGCCACATACTACAGTACACAGATAATCCAGGTGAAGCCTGGATTTTCTTTGCATAACTCCTTATGGCACCCTGGGGTTTGTAGTTTGATGATGCACCAGCACATTTTGGCAGAGAAGGCTGTGACACCTTGTAAAACTACAAATCCCAGAATTGTGTATGAAAGAGCTTTACAAGGGAGTGATGCAAAGAAATATTTCAGTTGTCCTTGAAATCTCAAGAAGATTGTATCTTCCAGTCAAGTCTCAAGTCCTGCAACAAGGAAGGCACTTAAAACAAACAAACAAACAAACAAACAAACAAACAAACAAACAGGCTCTAGTCCAGTCTCAATTCTGCACCTTGCAGTCTCAAGTCAAGTCTCACATTCTGTAAGAAAGAAGGAACTTGAACACACACACACAGACACACACACAGAGACACACAGACAAGCAAGCCTCTAGTCCAGTCAGTTCTCTACCCTCAAGTCCTGCAAGGGACATTCAAGTCAAATCTCTAGGCGTGTCTCAATAATTCTCAATCCCTATTTTCCAGTCTCAAATCAAAATAATACATACATCAGCAAGATTAGCATTTCACTTAAGACTGACTACTTGTTATTTCTTATCTAACTCTTCCGTCAGCTGTCTGTATGACCAGGACAGTGTGTAACTACCAAAATGTACACAAACAAGGCTATTACCGATGTAACAAATCAAGTTATTGATGAAACATGTGTACTCCACATTTCATCAATAATACCTTCATACAGTACAGAACAAAATTTAGTTAAACAGAATGTCAAGAATAGCAGATGATCATTCTTTTTGTGAATTACATTAATAATAGGACAATTGGGAATCTTCTAACATCCCCGATGTGCATTTTTTAAGCCAAGAAAGGTAGGCGATTAATCTTCAGGGCAGGCAACCATCCTAACATTCATGGAAATATCTCATTCTGTCCTCAAAATGAACGCAACCTTTGCTGTGCACTGGGTACCCATATCAGGCTATGAAGATGGTGTGATATACTTCTGTCAAAACTGAAGAAAGCTCTGAGAACGAGATGACCTGGTCCTTCCCAGTCTTCCCTTGCATCAGTCTCTTCCTTAATTGCATGTCTGGCCTCAGGGTTGGAGATACCTGATTGTTTGGTTTCTCCTCTGTCAAGTGGACTCTGTAATGAACGGAGAATGGTTGAGAGTGAAAGTTGGGTTTTAACAGTCTTGTCCTATGAATACCCCAGTTGGGGTCCAAAGGCAGGTCCAGTGATCACCTTTTAACCTGACAAAAGCCCTGTGAGATGAGTCTTTATTAAGTAGTGATTTGAACTCATGTCACAACTAGAGGGCTACGGCACACCTGAAATTGTGAAAGATTCACATGACAGAAGGGGAGTACCGGTACACCATGCTATTCAAGACTTACAAGATTTTTAAAAAGAGCCCAATTAGTAGTCCCTTTCCAGAATGCAGAGGCCTGAATACCATACCACAAAGCTTCATCTATTCATCCTCAGGCAGCCTCTTACGGATTCAAAGTGTCTTTTAGCTTATGTTAGAATGGAGATTAGAATCTTGCTCAGTTATTCATTTCCCCTTTCCAAGATTTTTAATCCAAATTCATTACCTATTTGTCCCATCAAACCTTTTCTCCGATGTACTGCTGCTCTCATGAGGTATCATTTGGCACTGCAACATCTTCATCCAAAGCTAACTGAAGTTGAAGGGAGAAAAGCTTGATAGAGAGGCTTCAGGGAGTGGGCAATATTTACCAATCTAGAAGAAAATATTGCCAGGACAATATTGCACGCAATCATGGGATTTGCAGTTCAGGGCGAGGCACTTAGAATTCTCAGTCAGAGAGCACTGGTGCCTCACCAAACTACAAACCCCAGAATTCCACAGAGTGCAGACAGTGCAGTTAAAGTGGAAGAATAGTGCTATAACAGTGTAGTGTGATGGGAACCCAAGCTACCTGCAGGCTTGCCTCTTCCTATGCAGTCTGCCCCTTACGCTCAGATTCGTTGGGGGGCCGTGTACTTCAGCCGGTCAGGACTAGACCAACAACGGTTACTCAGAAGACCTTCTCTTTGGCTGGAATCACCTGCTGGAATATGCTCTCGGAGTTCAAAAAAATACTAAAGACCTCTCTCTCCTGGCAGGCCTATGCAGCCTATTTTTAATTATGATGTATTTTAATAATGATGTGTTTTAAATGTGATATATTTTTATTTTACTTGGTCTTATCTAGTTTTAGTATATTTTAACATGATGCATTTTTAATTGTATTTTAATTGGTTTTGGAAAAAGAAGTATGAATAATAATATGCATATATAACCTCCAAAAGGAAGTTGGGATGGAAAGTTTTCCTTCTTTCCTTCCTTCCTGTCTGCCTGTCTTCCTTTTCCCTCCCTCCCTCCTTCTTTTCTTGCTTTTCTTTTTCTTGTAATTCTGCAATTGTTTCTAATTTCATTGTATTTTTAAAAAAATCTTTTTAATAAAAACTATTTTTAAAAATCTTTCTTTTTTGAAATGTTGCATTTAACAAAGCCATCATTGTTAAATGGGATTCAGCCAAGGGTATCTCAACATGCATTTGGCTCTACTAATGCACATGGGCACTCTCTATCTGCTGTCCCAGTGCACAAGGCAACCAATGTGCATTAGAACCTATGCACATCAGTCCCATTGTGCATCAGTCCCAATGCACATTGAATGTAGTAACTCCTGGATGTAGTAACATAACAGTGGTCTCATACTGCATATAGATGTTATGGAATTGCCCCACCCTAATTCCCACATATGTCAGTCCCCTTATGAAGACGCAAGCCTCCAGCAGGGTTCCGGGCCTCATTTTGATAGTGACAACAGGCAGGTTTTCCTTGGAGCACAATGAAGCCAGTAAATCACACATCGGTGAGAGATTCAAGATTAAAACAAAAATCTTTTATTCAGCCCGTGTCAAAAGGCTGATGTCTGGTAAGATTTACACAAATCAGATGTGCCAGAACAAAGGAAGGCATACGCACTTATACTTGTCCAAAGATAACAAATTAGCACACTAAGTTACATCACATCTATGTAAAATCTGGCAGGCTTCAGGTATCAGGACATGCACCTTGGGCTTGTCAAGTAGTTGCTCCCCAATTCACCAGTCATTTAGCACCTATCTGTTATTTACCTGGAGTGGAGCCTGCTTACATTCTGTACTTGGGAACCTGCACTGCTGTCTCCTTTGTTATCGGTAATGTACATTCCATTCTCTGTGCCCAGGTCAGACTGCTGCTTCTCAAGACTGGTATCCTATTTCCCAGGTGCCAGCTGTTAATAGCAAAGCAAACTAGGAACTCAAAGGGCAAAAGGGGAAACTTTGCAGAGGTCTGGTTAATTGGTTTCTTTCTAAAATCAGCCCTCCACATTTGTAGGTTTCACTTTTGTGGATTTGATTATTCATGAATTATTTGCTGTCAATTCTGTTGCCTCTCTATGCCATTTTTAATAGAAAATGCAAAGTGTCCACACTTTGGGCTTGAGACAGGTTGTCATGTGACCAGTAAGTTGTAAGATTGCTGGATGAATGTGTGATGTTACTGAACCAAGGGTAGCAAGTCAGTCACTAAAAATATGTAAGTCTCAAGTCGAGTTGTGTCAGTGTGTAATTTTTATCAAGTCATGTCTAAGTCAAGTCACTGAAGTGACTTCAGTCTGACTTGAATCCAAGTCAATTGACTCAAGTCTCCATCACTGCCCTAAGTCCCATCATTCTCAGGGATTCAGGGATCCTCGAGGTTTCTCTGTCTATTTTTTTTGGCAATACAGACTTTGCAACAATCTTGTTTTCCTGCCCCAGTCAGAAAAAGCTCACCAAAAAGGGAGACGTAGAGATACCTTTATGTATTTATTTTTCTTGGAGCTAAATGCCTCAAGCTATGCCTGCTGTTAACTAAACACACACACACACACTGTGGTATATTGTCTCTAAGTTAATTGTAGTTCTACTCCAGTTGTATGATATTTAAGGAGCTGAAGCTTCTGTATCTGTTTGACCTTGCACTGAATCCTTGACTGGAGCCTGTGAAGGAAATAAACCTTATCTTTTGTGGACCTTCAGTGGCATGCCAGTTTATCCTTGCAACAGCAGACATTACATGGTGTCACAAATCAGGAGTTTGTTTGCAGTTGGGAGTTAGTTTGTTCTAAGATCTTATTGAAGATATGGACTTGTTCAGACCTCCACTTCCTCTTGTTATGCAAGATAATTTAAATGGCTGAGAATTGGAGGCATTGGGAACAAGTTTCCCAATTAGACCTTACTGCAGCAGGACTTGAAAATGTTGCAAAGAAACACCAAATAGTTGTTTTGTTAGATTGTTTAGAGGAAGAAGGAATTTCTTTATACAATACTTTTGATTTCCCTGAGGAAGGTCCAAAAAAATGTTTCAGAGGTTTTAACAAAATTTAGAAGCTATTTTGTACCTCGTAAAAACATTGTTTTTGAAAGATTTTGTTTTTGGAAGTATGTGCAGAGTCAAGGAGTCACCATTGACCAATTTGTTGCTGAGCTTAAAATGAAAGCTGTTGGTTGTGAATTTGGAAGTTCAATGAATGACGTGCTGAGAGATAAAATCATATTTAGCGTGAAGGAAGAGAGACTGAAAGAAAGGCTTTTGAAGGAACCTGACCTTACTTTAGAGAAAGCTGTGGAAATATGTTGTGTTGATGAGATAGCAAGAACTCAGTTGTGGACTATGGCAACTGCAAACAAGGAGTTATATGAGCTACAAGATAGCACAGGAATTTCAGTCCAAGCTCTTGGAGCTGGAGAGATACAGCAGCAGCACAGACATAAGTGGAACAACGATGACAAGTGTCATTTTTGTGGTGCAGTTCACAAACCTCGAAGATGCCCAGCATTTGAAAAGACTTGTAATAAGTGTGGAAAGAAAAATCATTATGCCAGACTACGTAATGTAACATGGTTAAATTCTGAAAGTGTACAATATAGACAACAGATTCATGAGCTTAATGGAAGCAGTCTGGTAAAAGGAAAGCTGGATCAGGAGATGAACGGTGTAGCTGTAAGTAAAAGTGCTGGATGGTATGCTGACATCATCATACGAGTATGTTCAGTTAATTTTAAGTTAGATACGGGAGCTGAAGCAAATGTTTTACCATTCACTGTGTTTTGTAAGATACCAGGCAAGAAGGTGATGACTAAGGCCCTTTCCGCACCAAGCAATTAGAACGGGGCAGTGTGTCCTCTCACGGAGGTTGTCTGCACCTTGGAGCAGACTAGGAGCGGACTACTTACCAGAGATCTGCACCTCAGTCCTCTCCAAAACAACCCCAAGTGGTCCTACAGCGTGTTTTTGAAAGACTGGAAAAAACAGGTCTTTATTACCCTGGAACGCGCCATTGCATTCCTGCTCCCTTGTAAATTTATGTATCTTGCTGATACCTTGTCACGGGCTACTGTGGATTCTCCTTTGAATGAGGAGGATTGCATGGAAGGTGAGAAAGTATTGTATGAAATAAGTACATTAGCCATGCATCCAGATGGAATAAATACGATACAGGAGGCAAACAAAGTAAGATCATCAACTGCAGGTGGTTCAAACGTATGTAGATCAGGAATGGCCACAATATCTGAGAGATGTTCCAGTGGCAAAGTCCTTTTGGCTGGTGAAGGACCATTTGTGATGTCAAGATGGTATTCTTTTCATGGGAGAGGGGATGATTATTTCTGCATCCCAAAGACAGAGCATACTCTCACAGCTTCATGAGTCTCACCAAAGTATTCAGAGTATGAAAGCTAGGGCAAGAGGGCTGATGTACTGGCCTGGCGTGCAAAGGATGTTGAAACAGCTATTGGAAACTGTTCTGCTTGTGCTCGTTTTTCTCCAAGTAATCAAAAGGAGCCACTTAAACCACATGAAATTCCTGAAATACCATGAGAAAAGGTGGGTGTGGATATTTTTGAATATGGTAACTCTCCTTTTCTTTTGGTGGTTGATTATTTTTCAAAATATCCAGAAGTATTAAGTTTACCTAATGAGACTGCAAGAACTGTGATCGGTAGGTTTAAATCAGTGCTTGCTTGCCATGGAATACCTAGGACAGTTGTGAGTGATAAGATGCTGTTTGCTGGACAGAAATTTCAGATGTTTGCCAAAGAGTGGGTGTCTGAGCAATGTTTTAGTAGTCCAGGAGTCCAGGATATTCACAATCTAACGGGATGGCAGAACAAACAATTCAGTCTATAAAACAGCTTATAAAAAAAGCAGGAGATGCACATGTAAATCTCAATTTGGCATTATTAGAATATTGGAATACACCAGTTACAGAGATGTCATATTCGCCTGCATAAATGTTAATGGGCAGAATGTTAAGAAATAAACTTCCAGGAACTACCAATTTATTACGTCCTAAGATTCCAACTAATGTATATCAGGATCTTCAGAGAGTCCAGAATAGGCACAAATATTTCTATGATAGGATAGCGAAGCCTCTTCAACCCCTAGAAAAAGGAGATTTGGTATGGATAGAATCTAAGGAGGATCATATGGATGGAAGACTCTATGCTGTTGTTATAGTACCCAGCTTGTTGGGGGCATGTACAGAAATGTTTCGAAATACATGCTATTTGTAAGTTGTTTGCCGCCTCGATCCATATGGAGAGGCGGAATACAAATAAATAATAATAATAATAATAATAATAATAATAATAATAATAATAATAATAATAATAATAATAGAAAAATGGAAGCAACCATGTTCCTATCTAGTGAGGACTTGAGAAGGTGAGGTATATCGGCATAATAGGCATCAGTTAAGACCAAGAAGGCAAACATCTGAGAGTCCTGGGTGTATTGATTTAAGACAAGATGAACAAAATGCTCAATCTGTGGAGCCAAGCTATGCCACTGTTAATACAGTACACATACAGTTAATACGGTATACATAGGTGAAAAGATCCTGCTGTTACCTTCCTATTGTAGGCCTTATTTCCGCTATAATTTCCCGAAATTCTAAGGAGGCATTGACATTTCCTGGTGCAGTCACAGTGCCCCTCTGATGCTGTGTATGATTGCTTCTTCTCCACACCCCTGAGCCCCCAAAAGAGGAGAGGCCCTCAAACCAAAGCAACATCTGGAATACTCAAACTGAAACCCCATATCCAGGACCCATGCTACTGCCAACTGACAGGTTGTGACAAGTAACAAGAACTACATGTCCATGCCCATGCAAGGGCACGTCACTCCAAATCAGAATATAACAGCACCCCATTGCATGCAACCCACTGTTGCCCTTATGTCCAAAGTTAACCACCCGCAGCACACGGGGTGGGTGATGGTCATTGATGAAATGGTTGGGAGCAGGGAGCTTGGATGATATACGCTGCAGCACATGAGCTGAATGAAAACTTCCCATCCAGCCATTCAGGTTGGGTCCTGGCCTCCTCCCAGCCAATGAATTCAAATTGGAAACTTGAATTCATTGGCTGCCTGGCCATTTTCCCCCAGGAGGCTGTATGAGCTGCACACCCTCTTGGGAAAGAGACACGAGGCTTGGCGTGGCTGAACCACAACCCATCTGTCTGGTAAATAAGGTGGCTGTTTTTTTGTGTTAGTCATTGTTGTCACAACAGAAGAGTGCTCTGGGACCTTGATGGCCTAGATTACTGGAAGAACACCCAGCCTCCTCTTGGAACAGTCTGTTCTTGCGTTCTCTTTGTATGGGTAAAAGATTTACAGATAAATACCTATCCTATGGCTGTGACTCTTTTGGAATACTATATAAGCAGAGCCAGCAGGCTGCAGGGGATTCACATTGGATCTCATCATGAAGCCCATCATCTTCTCCCTCCTCGTGAGACTCCTTGCCCTTGGGGCCAGCCTGCCAGTGGCTTCATCCCAAGAGGTTACAGATGAATCCATCTGTAGGTGAATCCCCTGAATATACTTTCATGATCTTTGATCACTTTGTTTTGTGTGGTGCTGAGCCTTTAACTATGATGATGTTCCATCCATGACAATCTTCACAGGAATCTCCTTTACTAGCTGCAGATTCTGATTGTTAAGGGCATTTCAAGGTTTTTATTTGTGATGTTGACTTGCAGGTTTTGTGTATGCATCAATTGCTCAGAGCTTGGACCCTTGCAAATATGCTTAGTGAAGATCTCATGTCCTCTGTGTGTCTGTGTCTGTGCATGTATGTGTAAGGAAATGAAGTTTTCTTTAACCTGAATCTTATTTGTTGTTCTCCGAGAGACAGATCGAATTAATTACTAACTCCTGAGTCAATATTTAGCATCTGGCAGCACCCTCATTAAAATCTCAGGCCAACTGCTGATGGCCTTACCTGTTGAGATGAGATGGTTTTGCCATTTTTCTCCTTAAATTATAAAAGACTGCTTCTAATTTTGCATTGACAAATACAAATTTACAAATGCAACTTCAAATTTGTTTCCCCATGTTCCCCATGGTTGTCAGAAAAGGTCCTTTTTTATTTTTTGACCATTTCTTAAGGTCACTTATCTCCCTTCAGAGGCAGTTATACAATTATGTCAAGGAAGGGCACACTGCTTCCTGTTATAATCCTTTATTTATAAGAAAGTAAACAGTCTACAAACCAAGCCCTTCGGGAGCTGGACATACTTAACATGGAGCGCAGAAAATTCAAATATGACATGATAGCTATTTTGAAATGTGTGAAAGACTGTCATGTGGAAGATGGAACAAGGTGCTTCTCAGTTGCTGCATAGATTAGGATATGAATCAGTGGATATGAATGAGAAAAAAAATGACATTTGAACATTAGGAAGAACCTCCTCATGGCAAGGTCTTTAAACAGCTCTGGGATGGCTACTGCTATATGGCTGTGTATTCCTGTATGGCAGGGATTGGACTAGCCGGCCCTTGGACTTCCTCTGAACTCTGTGATTGTGTGACCTTAAGGAAAATACAAGAGTACTTTCTGAAATCCCTATACTGCTTCAATAATATTCTTCACCTGGTCCTATTTTATAGGAGAATTGGACACATTTAAAGAGAACGTTAAAGTTTTTGTGCATTTGCAACTTGAAGCACTGGCAGCCTTTGTTCATAAGAACACCATCATAGCCCTTCAAAGAGAGAATTCTTTCTCCTCCCTTGAAGAGTTTTCTTCCACGCTGCTTCCATTGGTTTGTTCAGTATTGCTTAACCATACCCTCTCTCCTTTTCTCTCATATTCTTCTGCTCTCTACACAAACAGGTAGTAACCACAGAATCTACCTCTTTCCTCCTCACCCTGAAGAACTGCATTTCGAACAATTCCTGTTAACTCTCAGTTGCTTGGTGAGGGGCCCAGCCCTAAGTGATGCTGATCAATTCCAGTGGCTAAAGAATCATAATGCTGTGGCTGACAATGATTTTGTCAACACCCCAGTCTTGAAGGACTACCGTGGGATAGACTTCTCTAGGATCAGCCTGCTAAATCCAGCTGGGATAGAGGTGACGAATACACCTGCAGAGCAATACCGAAATGCCCCAGTGGGAATGTTACTGAGAAGACTGTGAAGAAATCCCAGAATGAAAGATGAGGACCACCCTCACCCAGTCTTGTGACTGCCATCACCATCTCACAGATTTTACTCTAGCTCTGTCACATCAAACTTTTGCAAAGAACAACTTCTATAAATGCATGTTTGTCCTCTGGGTGAATTCAAGAGAAAGAAATCCTGAATTCAACATCTTTTGATTTCTCCTCTGTCTGTGGTGTCTGTTAGACTCTGGAATGAATGGAGCATGGTTTAGGGTCGAAGGAGGGTGTTACAGCCTTATCCTCTTGTTACCCCATTTAAGGCCCAAAGATTTCAGGTCTGGAGAGGTCCAGTGGTCACGTTTCAGCTGGACAATCTGACACGAGTCAGGAGTGAAAATGGGTTGTCCAAAGGCAGCCAATCAGCGTGAAGTACTGATGTGAACTCATGTCACAACAAGAGGGCTACACATCTGAAATTCTAGAAAGATTCACATGACAGAAAGGGTACGCCATGGATCCTAAGACATTGCCATGCACCAATGGTAAGGTTTTTAAAAAGAACCCAAATAATAGTCCCTTTCCCAAAAGGCAATGGGCTCAATATGACACCTCAAAGCTTTATCTGTTCACCCTCTTGCAGCCTCTTTCCAGTGATATAGACTCAGGTGGATTGACACAAACTCAAGGCAGACTCAACTCACTTCAATGACTTGACTTGAGATCAACTCAGCAATAAATGATGGACTGGCTCAAGTCAGCTTGTGACTCGTGTATTTTTAGTGACTGATTTGCTGCTCTTGGTAGTCCCACCTCCCCTCCAGTCTTTTCCCAATCAGCAGTGTGGGAAGCCACCAGGATAGGGATGCTGCCTCTGCCAGCCACGAGAGAGTGGGCTGTAGCTTCCTCTGAGAGATGCTCCCTGCCCTTCCATGGTTTAGGGGTTGGATGAAATCCTCCTTACTCATGAGGAAGACACTGGGCTAGGTATGCTGCCTCTGCAAGCATGTCTACATAGTTCATGTGTATACATGTAGAACAAAAGGTACAGATTTAAGACAATATTTCACGAGGAGATACCCTCTAATAAAGGTACAAAGACACAAAAATGCAAGATGCAGGGATACATCCTTTGTCAGAAATAAGACCACCATGGGTAATGTTTCACAAGGATACTCCTACTGTCAAGAATGAAACCACTACCAATAGTAAATCAACAGCACTGTAGTAATAGCAATGAATCCTGGCTTCGCAGGTACTTAATAGAGACAATCCACAATTGTGAGCATATGACAGAATTAAATGCTTAACAGTAGTATACCTGTATATACAGTACAAACAACAGACATGTATATTGTTTTAAATCTGTACCTTCTCTTATACATGTATACACGTGTGAACTACTGCCAAGCGTTTAATTATGCGATATGTTCGCAACTGTGGACTATCTCTATTCACTCTCTGTGAAGCCCATATTTATTGTTAGAAGCAGTTAGCTTCTTTTTTATGTGAAATTTTGTTGTTTTGAAATTCTGACGTTTATTGAGCCATATTGTGGGTATTAGGTTTTTTTTTGGTAGAATATATACTCAGGTACATGTGGCTGAAGGTAACTAAGTCAACCCCCTAGTCTTGAAGGAGAACTATGGAAATAGCTTCTTTAGATAGAGCAAGATGAAAATACCAAGAACTAGCTGGAATGCTGGTAAGAAGTTAACCTACATGGTAATAACTAAAAGCTACAATGTGAACATTACTCAAAAGAGTGTGAAGAAATCTCAGAATGAAAGATGAGGACAACCCTCACCCAGCACTGTGTCTGCCATCACCATCTTCCAGATTTTACTCTAGCTCTGTCCCAGCAAACCTTTGCAAAGAATGCATTCTATAAATGCATGTTTGACCTCTGGATGAATTAAAGAGACATAAAACATGAATTGAACATGTTTTGATAGTTGAACTGTCTGGGGTGTCAGGTAGACTCTTGAATGAATGGAGCCTGGTTGAGGGTGGAAGGAGGGTGTTACAACCTTGTCTTATTGGTATCTCATTGGGTCTGGATAGGTCCAGTGGTCACATTTCAGCTGGACAATCTGAGACAAGTCAGGAATGAAAATGATTTGTCCAAAGACAGTCAATCAGCATTAAGTAGTGATGTGAACTCATGTCTCAAGTGGAGGGCTACAACACATTCTAGAAAGATTCTCAGGTGCAGGTGGATCTCACCATGAAGTCAGGCCTCTTCTCCCTCCTCATGGGACTCCTTGCCCTTAGGGCCAGCCTGCCACTGATTTCATCCCAAGAAGTCGCAAGCGAATCCATTTCCCTTCCCTCCTCCTTTTCACACCCTTCTTGTCCTCCACTGCATAGACTTTCATGATCCTTGATCCGTTTGCCTTCTACAGAGCAGAGCCTTTACCCAAGGTCATGTTCCATGTATGACAGTGTTCACAGTAATCTGCTTTACTGGTCACAGATATTGGGTTGTTAATCTGTTAAGTGAAGAGCATCTGAAGGTTTTTATTTGGGGTGGGCTTGTGGGTCCTGCATATTGATAGAAAGTGAATATCTGCAGAGGAGCATTTATGCTGGTTAAGGAGCAAAGACACCAATGACTTAAAAGACTTAGAAGAGTTTTGGGACACTATATCATTTTGGAACACTATGTCTTCTCCTCCTTCATGGCACTCCTTGCCCTCGGGGCCAGCCTGCCAGCAATTTCATCCCGAGAAGTTACAAGTGAATCCATCTCCTTTCCCTCCTCCTTTCCACATCCTTCTTGTCCTCACCTGCATAGACTTTCATGATCCCTGATCACTTTACTTTGTGTGGTGCTGAGCCTTTAGCCATGGTGATGTTCCATCCATGACAGTTTTCACAGTAATTTGCCTTACTGGGCATAGGTTCTGGTTGCTAATCTTTGACATCAAGAACATTTGAAGCTTTTTATTTGGAGTGGGCTTTGAAGTTCTTGCATTCACATCATTTGCCCAGAGCCTCGGACTCTTGCAAATGTGGCTAGTGGAGATTACATGTATTCCTCTCTCTCTGTATATAAATACGTGTGTGTGTGTGTGTTTAAGGAAAGTGGAGGTTTCTTTGACCTGAGTCTTATTTGTGAGTCTCAGATAGATGCGTAGAATCAGTTACTAAACACTTAGTCAGTACTTTGCACTTGGACAGCACACTCATCAAAAGGACAGGTCACCTGGTGATGGTCTTACTCATTGAGATGAGAAGTCTTGAGTTCTTTTTGTATTTCTATTATAAAATACTTTTTAAAATTTTGCATTAGCATGTATAAATTTGCATACATGATTTAATGTTTGTTTCCCATTTATATCCTTTTTTTGGAAAATGAGTAGAATCATAGAATCATAGAAATCTAGAGTTGGAAGAGACCACACAGGCCATCCAGTCCAACTCCCTGCCATGCAGGAACACCCTCAAAGCAATCCCGACAGATGGCCATCCAGCCTCTGCTTAAAAACCTCCAAGGAAGGAGACTCCACTACACTCCGAGGCAGCATATTCCACCGCTGGACAGCCCTGACCGTCAGGAAGTTCTTCCTGAGGTTCAGGTGGAATCTCCTTTCCTGCAGCTTGAATCCATTGCTCCTTGTCCTGGTCTCTGGAGCAGCAGAAAACAAGCCCTCTCCTTCCTCTACGTGATATCCCTTCAAATATTTATAGAATCATAGAAATCAAGAGTTAATCATAGAAATCTAGAGTTAATCATAGAAATCTAGAGTTAGTGGTCACTGTATAAGTAAGTGGTCACTGTATAAGGTCTCTTTTCTCCTTTCAGAGAGAGCTATACAGTTATGTCTAGAAAGGGCATAATCCTTTACATCATAACCCTTTATTGTCAAAATGGTAGAAGGTCTGAAACCCAAAGCCCTTGGAGAATTGGCTTAGGCAGTTGGGTGCATTAATTTGGATAAGGGAAGATTGCAAAGTGGCAAGATAGCTGTCTTGAAGGATCCAAAGTAATGTCGAGTAGAAGAAGGAAGAAGAGGCGGAAGAGGGAACAAGCTGGTTTTCAGCTGCTCCATAGACTAGGGTCCTTTCTGCACCATACCTCAATAGTGTACCTCATTACAATCCCAGCATTGCCATTCCCAAGATGGTGTTGGGTTAGGAAGGCTCTTTCTGCACACTGCACACTTCTGCCTTAAGTAGTTTAGTAGTGTCATTGCCACCGGTGTTCCCACCACACTACAGCGGCCTTGGCCAGTCCTTTTTCTGACCCCACGGCTCATGATTGGATGGGTTTTTTTTTGGTAAGCCCTACTAGCACAGCGATGTTGTACTGGCATAACATGCCAGTATACTATTGCACTTTTGTGCTATAATGCTTAAAACAATTAACTCAAAAGAGAATTTTAAAATAAACACAGAGAAGTGATAGATTCCAAACTAGGGACCCAAGCTACCTGCAGGATTGCCTCTTCCTATGCAGTCTGCCCCTTACACTCAGGTTTGTTGAAGGGCCACGTACTTCAGCCGGCCAGGACTAGAC
This sequence comes from Ctenosaura bakeri, assembly GCA_948474755.1. Lineage (NCBI taxonomy): Eukaryota > Metazoa > Chordata > Lepidosauria > Squamata > Iguanidae > Ctenosaura > Ctenosaura bakeri. Next base: position 229,950 of record CAOLHI010002461.1, on the reverse strand, counting down.
TGGCAACAGTTACTCGGAGGACCTTCTCTTTGCTTGCCCCGAGATTGTGGAATCACCTGCTGGAATGTGCTGTCTGAATTAAAAAAAACAAACACTAAAGATCTCTCTCTCCTGGCAGGCCTATGCAGTCTATTTTTAATTATGATGTATTTTAATAATGATGCGTTTTAATTTTGATATACTTGTGTTTTACTTGGTCTCATGTATTTTTAATATATTTTAACATGATGTATTTGTATTTTAATTTATGTTATATGCTGTCTTAAGCCTTGGGGAGAGGTGGATAACAAATAAAAAATGATGATGATGATGATGATTACATTATAATATGGATTCCAGAGCATATTAAAAACACTACACAGCATTGCATGGCATTCCATGACATCATCTTGTGTCATCTTGACAAAGCTGACCTGGCAGGTTTTGACACCTGGGATCTCTTATTTTAGACGAAAGTCTGGAAGAGTATCTCTTACCTTATGGACGTGGGTATCATCAACTGGCAGTGGAGTTAAATGTTGTAGCACTGGGACTTTTTGACTGGAGGGGATGATGAAAAGCCTTGTCCCTCCTTTTAGGCATCCCTTTATTTAACTGCAATTCTGACAGTGGATGGTAGCAAATTTTTCCCAGCGAAAGGAAATTACTGCAGGCTATAACTCCCTCAGAGAGCCAGTGTGGTATGGTTTGAGTGTGAGACAGCGATTCTGGAGACTGGGGTTTGAACCCTCTCTGAGCTATAGTAAGCTCAGGCAAGATACACTCTCTCATCCTCAGAGGAAGACAAAGACACACTCCACTTTCAACATCCTGTGGAATCCTGGGTTTTGCAGTTTAGAAGGGGGCCTTTAGAATTCTCAGCCAGAGAGCTCTTTGGCCTCACTAGACTACAAACTCCAGAATTCAACAGGCTGTTAGAAGCAGAATAATAGTACTATAACAGTGTAGTGAGGAAATAACCAAAGTGTTAAAGTGCCTTAGCAATATTACACTAGTTAAACACTATTTATTATTTTTTGAAAATATACTCCTTGGATCCCATTCTAATGGTTGACTGGCATCCCCTATCATGGTCCACATTATGTAACTTTATATGTACTCAGGTTTGATTAAAGAAAGGTTATTAGTGACATTTTTTTCAAAATCAAAATCTCCTTGTAGACATTTTGCAAAAAAAACGAAAAAAGAAAAATGACCTGGTAACTTTCGGCTTTGATGATTTGAAAGAATAGGCTTTTAGAAGAAGAGAATTTGTTGTGGTTTTGGAGAAAGAGATATGGATAACAATATGCATATATAACCCAAAAGAAAGTTGGGATGGAAAGTCCTCCTCTCTCCCTCCTTCTTTTCTTGCTTTTCTTGTAATTCTGCAGTTCTTTCTGAATTTTAACATATTTTTTAAAAAATTATCTTAATAAAAACTATTTTTAAAAAATCTTTATTTTTTGAAATATGGTATTTAACAAAGCCATCATTGCTAAATGGAATTCAACCAACCGTATCTCAACATGCATTTGGCTCTACTGATGCACATGGGCACTCTCTACCTAGTGTCACGTCTCGAGTCAAGTGTGGGAGCTAACTTTACACTCCAACTGTATTCTAGAACTTTTGCTCAGAGTCAAATAAAGTCTGTTTTAATAGTTGAAGTAGAGTCAGCCCTCTACTTTTGTGACTTTTCCATCTGTAGCTTCGGAAGAGGTGAATAGGATCCTTCTTACTTCCCATTTGCAAAGTTTCCCTTTGCTCTTAGGAAAAGTTTGAGAAAGCTCCTCCTATGTGAATGAGGGACAGGCTGCTGAGCAGACCTCAACCCCACCTCCGGCCCATTTGCTGTTCCCTCTGAGAAATGTGTCCACACTTTGGGCTTGAGACAGATTCTCATGTGACCAGGAAACTGTTAGGTTTCTGGGGGAATGTGTGACGTGACTGAACCAAGGGTAGCAAGGCAGTCACTAAAAATATGCAAGTCTCAAGTTGAGTTGAGTCAATGTGTAATTTTTACCAAGTCAGGTCTGACTCAAGTCACTGAAGTAACCTCAGTCTGACTTGAATCTGAATCATTTGACTTGAGTCTACATCACTGCTCTAAGTCCCATCATTCTCAGGCTTGCTTCCTTCCTTCCTTCCTTCCTTCCTTCCTTCCTTCCTTCCTTCCTTCCTTCCTTCCTTCCTTCCTTCCTTTTTTTGCAATACAGACTCTGTAACAATCTTGTTTTTCTGCCCCAGTCAGAAAAGGGAGATGTAGAGATACCTTTTTAAAATTTAAACATGTATTTTTATTGGAGCTAAATTCCTCAAGCTATGCCTGCTGTTAATTAAACATACACCCACACCCGTGTGATTCCTGTGGAAGGACATGTTCATTATCACGTCTAGTTTGAGATCAGCTGTAGCTCATGGACAAAAGGCAAGGACAGCATAATTAAAAACACAGATGAGAAGTTTTTAATGGGGTGGCTTGGAGTGGATCAGTTTTTAATTTTTTAAAATTGAAAGACATGTTTGGGGTCATGAAAGTTCAGATAAGATTATGCAGAAAACCCAGCACTGATGGGTTTGTGTTAATCCCTTCACTGCTTCAGGCTCTTAGCATTTTTTAAAAAAGGAAAGACAAAGTGCCCAAATTAGTCAGCAATCAGAGACCATCCCTTGATCTTACCCTATGGAGATCTTCCCTATACAACTTACCTGACTGAACATTCAGAGACTGTCATGAGTCCCATCTGTGTTTTGTCACTCTGGAGTTAAGCAATTAGGTCATTGCGGACGCCTTTGTCAGTCCTGTGGGAAAGCCATTATGGCTTTGACAACATATGCCTTCTGGGTGTGAAATAGGGTATAAAAACCCTAGCTTTGACCCCAGGCAATTGTAGCATGTAATACCTACTGCCCCAGACTGTCATTCTTCTGTGCTACCGTCAGATGCTGTCTGAGCTCCTCTGCTGTGACCCCTTCTTCAAGACTGATAACTATCAGCCTTTTCACCCAATCTCTCTCTATCCATCCCTTTTCACCTCACCTTCCAAATAGCCTTATATGGTTCTTGAAAGTGTCTGATTTCTTGTATGTTTGTCAGTCCAAATAAAATGCTTTTACTTTTAATTGGAGTCCCCCAGGGGGTGAGAGACATGGTGAGCCCTGGGCAGCATTTTTGGGGGCACTGCTGCTCCTTGCCTGTCCCTCACACACCGTCACCTCTCCCTCACACCCAATCATCCTTCACAGAGTTCCATCGCCCTGCTCTTGTGTGCTGTCACCATACCCTCGTGTGCCATCACCCCACTCCTGAGTGCTGTCATCCCACCCTCATCCCTAAGCTCCTGCCACTCCCCCACTTATGCCAACCTATGCCATTGAACTCCACTCTACAGTTAATACTGGTATACATAAGTGAAAAGATTCTGCTGTTACCTTCCTATTGCAGGCCTTCTTTAAGCTATAATTTCCCCAAATTCTAAGAAGGTATTGACATTTCCTGATGCAGCCACTGTGCCCCTCAGATGCTGTGTATGACTGCTTCTGCTCCACACTCCTGAGCCCCTCAAAAGGAGAGGAGCCCGCAAACCAAAACAACAGCTGGAATATCCAGAATTAAAACTCAATACCCAGGACCCATGCTACCACCAACTGACAGGCTGTGACAAGTAACAACTACATGTCCATGCCCATGCAAGGGCACCTCACCCTAAATCAGAATATAACAGCACCCCACTCCCTGCAACCCACTGTTGCCCTTATGTCCAAAGTTAACCAGCCGTAGCACACAGGGTGGGTGATGGTCAATGATGAACTGACTGGGAGCAGAGAGTTTGGGTAATATATACCACAGCACCTGAACTGAATGAAAACTTCCCATCCAGACATTCAGATCAGGTCCTGGCCTCCTCCCAGCCAATGAATTCAAACTGGAAACTTGAATTCATTGGCTGCCTCGCCATTTTCCCCGAAGAGCCCGCATGAACTGCACAGCCTCTTGGGAAAGAGACACAAGGCTTGGTGTGGCTGAGCCACAACCCACCTGTCTGGTAATTAGGGTGGCTGCTTTTTTGTGTTATTCATTGTTGTTATAATTGAACAATGCTCTGGCAACTAGATGGCCTAGATTACTGGAACAACACCCAGCCTCTTCTTGCAACAGTCTGTTCTTGCATTATCTCGGGATGAGTACAATGATTTACAGGTAAATACCCACCCTCTGGCTGTGACTCTTTTGGAATACTATATAAGCCAAGCCAGCAGGCTTCAGAGCATTCACACTGGATCTCATCATGAAGCCCATCATCTTCTCCCTCCTCGTGGGAGTCCTAGCCCTTGGGGCCAGGCTGCCAGTGGCTTCATCCCAAAAAGTTACAGGTGAACCCATCTCCCTTCTTTTTACATCCTTCTTGTCTTCCATTGTATATACTTTCATGACCCTTGATCACTTTGCTTTGTATAGTGCTGAGCCTTTACCCATGGTGATGTTCCACCCATGACAATCTTCATGGTAATCTGCTTTACTAGCTGCAGGTTCTGATTGTTAAGGGTATTTCAAGGTTTTTATTTGTGATGTTGGCTTGTGGGTCCTGCCTACGGATCAATTGCTCAGAGGTTGGACCCTTGCAAATATAGTTAGTGAAGATCTTATGTCCTCTGTGTGTCTGTGTGAGGAAATGGAGTTTTCTTCGGCTTGAATCTTGTGTGTTGTTCTCAGAGAGACAGTTAGAATCAATTACTCACTACTGAGTCAATACTTAGCATCTGGGCAGCACCCTCAGCAAAAACTCAGGCTACCTGCTAATGGTTTTACCTGTTGAGATGAGATGGTATGATTATTTTTCTCCTTTAACAGACTATTTCTAATTTGGCATCGTCACATATAAGTTTACATATGCAACTTCATGTTTGTTTCCCTGTGTTCCCCAGAGGTGTCAGAAAATGTCCTATTTGGGGGAGGAGAAATGAGGTAGCAGCCATTCTTTAAGGTCTCTACCCTCCCTTCTGAGGGAGCTATACAATGATGTCAAGAAAGGGCATACTGCTTCCCATTATAATCCTTTAAACGGTCTAAAAACCAAGCCCTTCGGGAGCTGGGCATGCTTAGCGTGGAGCAGAGAAGACTCAAAGATGACACGGCAGCTCTTTTGAAATATGTGAAGGAATGTCATTGTGAAGATGGAATAAGGTGGTTCTCAGCTCCTCCATAGACTAGGACATGAATCAGTGGATTCATGTCCTCTTCACGGTAAGGTCTTTAAAGAGCTGTTGGATGGCTATCACAGTATACTGTGTATTCCTGTATGGCAGGGATTGGACTAGCTAGCCCTTGGGCTTCCTGTGAACTCTGTGATTCTATGATCTTAAGGAAAAGATAGGAGGATTTTGGGAAATCCCTATATTGCTTCAGTAATATTTTTTTCCTGGTGCTATTTTATAGGAGAATTGGACACAGTTTTTGTTGTTATTATCTTTATTTTTATCCTGCTTTTCTCCCCAAGGGGACTCAAAGCGGCTTACAGCCATTAAAGGAAACATAATTAAAAACTGTCATATATAAAAGTTAAAAGAAAATTAAATCACAACAATAATTAAAACATGTTAAAATACATATAAAAACAGCATTAAAATATCAATTAAATAACAATTAGTATGTCCAGCACCAATAGAAGTTACATACAAAAGGCCTGCTGGAAGAGGAATGTTTTTAGCTGTTTCCTGAATGTAGGCAGGGAGAGTGCCTCTGTAACTTTGGGCAGGGAGTTCCAGAGCCTGGGGGAAGCCACTGAGAAGGCCCTCTTCTGTGTTCCACCAAATGCACCTGTGAGGGTGGTGGGACTGAGAGAAGGACCTCTCTCGCAGATCTGAACACCCAGACTGGTTCTTAAGGGAGGATACGGTTCTTCAAATAACCTGGTCTGAGCTGGGTAGGACTTTAAAGGTCATCACCAGCACTTTGAATTGTGCCCGGAAACAGGTTGGCATCCAGCGTTGCAGCATGGGTGTTGTATGCTCCCTGTAACCAGCTCCAGTTAACAACCTGGCTGCAGCTCTTTGGACCAGCTGAAGTTTCCAAACATTCTTCAAAGGCAGCCCCATACAGAATGTGCCACAGTAATCCAGCTAGCATGTAACCATGGCATGTATCACCATGGCCAGGCCTGACGTCTCAAGGAATGGGTGCAGCTGTCGCACAAGCCTTAATTTTGCAAATGCACTTTTGGCTACTGCTGAGACCTGGGCTTCCAGGCTCAGAGTTGAATCCAAGAGCACTCCCAAGCTGCCAACCTGTGTCTTCAGAGGGAGTGTGACCTCGTATAATGCAGGCTGGATCCCTATTCCCTGATCTGCCTTTCTACTGACCAGGAGCACCTCTGTCTTGTCTGGACTTTTGCCCTCATCCAGTCCATTACTAATGTCAAGCATTGGTTTAGGACCAAGACAGCTTCCTTGGCTTCCTTGGCATCCGCATACTGACACTGAACCCCCAAACTCCGACAACCTCTCCCAGTGGTTTCATGTAGATGTTAAATAGCATGGGGGACAAGACCGAACCCCGAGGGACCTCGCAGGCCAGAGGGTAGGAGGTTGAACAGGAGTCCCCCAGCACCACTTTCTGCGTTCGGCCCTCCAGGAAAGAATGGAGCCACTGTAAAACAGTGCCCCCAAGTCCCATCCCCGCAAGGCGACCCAGAAGGATACCACGGTTGATGGTATCGAAAGCCACTGAGAAGTCCAGCAGAACCAACAGGGACACACTCCCCTTGTCTAGTTCCTGGCATAGGTCATCCACCAAGGCGACCAAAGCTGTCTCAGTCCCATAACCTGGCCTGAAACCAGATTGAAATGGATCTAGATTATCTGTTTCATCCAGAAACTCCTGGAGCTGAAAGGCCACCACATGCTCCAGAACCTTGCCCAGAAATGGAATATTAGAGACGGGCTGGTAGTTATCCAAAATAGTGGGATGAAGGGATGGCTTTTTTAGTAGTGGCTTTATAACAGCCTCCTTGAGGCAAGCTGGAACTTTACCTTGTCTCAAGGAGGCATTAACCACACCCTCTACCCACTCAGCCAGTCCCCCTCTGGCTTTTTTAATAAGCTAGGAAGGGCAAGGATCTAGCACACATGTGGTGGCTCTCATATTTCCAAGAATCCTGTTCATATCCTCAGGCTGTACAAATTGAAAAGTATCCATTATCACTGGACAAGCAGAGGCCAGAGTTACATCCACAGGATCTGTATCAATCATGGCATCCAAGTCAGAGTGGATCTGAGTGATTTTATCTGTAAAGTGCGGAGCAAAATGTTCACAGTGGGCTGTTGAATGGTCTCGATTTTCCTCTCTTGGGTCTGAGTATAAAAGATCCCTAACCACTTGGAGCAGCTCTGCTGGCTGGCTCTCTGCAGAGGCAATAGAGACAGAAAAGAATTTTGCCTTTGCTGTCTCCATTGCCACAGAATAGGCTTTCAAATAAGCTCTAGCCTGTGTTCTGTCAGATGCATTCTGAATCTTCTGCCAACGTTGCTCTAGTCTCCTTTTCACCTGTTTCATCGCCACCAGCTCCCTGGAAAACCAGGGGAATAGTTTGGCTCTACTATGTGAGAGGTGACGCTCCAGGGAAGTCGTGTCCACCTACCTGGTCATTTCTGCATTCCAGAAATCAGCCAGGACTTTGACAGGACTGCCTGTCAAAGCAGCAGGAAATTCCCCAAGAGCCTTCAGGAATCCATCTGGATCCATAAGCCTCCTGGGGTGGACAATCTTAATGGGTTCCCCACCCCTGCAGAGATTCTGAGTCCCAGTAAGTCTAAACCCCACCAGGTAGTGATCTGTCCGTGACAATGGAACTACGGATAGTTCCTCTACTCCCAGATCACATTCACCCCACCCACCACAGAAAACAAGGTCTAGAGTGTGCCCAGCAACATGAGTAGGGCCAGATACCACTTGAGACAGACCCATGGTTGTCATGGCAGTCCTGAGCTGCTCCTGACAGAGTGGTCTCGGCATGGATGTTGAAATCCCCCAGTACCACAAGCTGGGAGGATTCCAACATCAACCCCGAAACCACACCTGCTAGCTCAGGAAGGGAGACTACAGTGTAGTGGGGTGGGCAGTACACCAACAGAATCCCTAATCTTTCCTGGCCCTCCAGCTTCAAATAAACACACTCAAACCCAGAGAACTGTGGGACGGGGCACCTGTGCAGGGGGATAGAATTTTGATAGACTACTGTGACTCCACCTCCCCAGCCCCTGGGTCTCGCCTGCTGCTGAACAGAAAATCCTGGTGGACAAAGCTGAGAGAGATTTACTCCTCCAGTCTCATCCAACCAGGTCTCTGTAATGCATGCCAGGTCGACATGCTCATCCAGGATCAAGTCCTGGATGGCCATTGTCTTTCCATTAACTGACCTGGCATTTACCAGCAACATTTTCAACCTGGGGTAGTGCTGCCAGGACCATCCAAGTTTTTTGAGTTGGGGGATATTTTAGGGACAACCAGCATCCTATTCCTGTCCCATTCTTTAAAGTAGAGTTACCTTCCCCTTCCGTCTCTCTCCCTTCCCGGGACAACTGTGATGGCTGCCCTTGAGATCAGCATCTCCCTTTTTGCTTTTGAAACATATTTTTTGGGTGGTAGACTGGGTATGAACTATCTATAATAGTAGTTGTACTCATAAAGTTTAAGAAAACAGGATACAAAACCACAACCCTCCCTCTCCCTCTTTCTCCGAGCAGCACAACTGGCCCTTGCCCTTGTGTTCCCCCAAAGGGGCAACCCCCTTTTGCATTGCCCCCTTTGATGGTGCGCCCATCAGTGGCAGGCCCGCCCCCACTGGGATCCTGCTTTTATCTGCCAGCTCCCTCAACCCCAGAGCTGGGGCAGGTGGATCCGGCTGGCAGAGTCAGCTGAGTCACAGCTGGGGAGGGCCTGAGTCTGCAACTTTTTATGCATTTGCAACTTGAAGCACAGGTATCCTTTGTTCATAAGAACACCATCATAGTCCTTCAAAGAGAGACTTCTATCTCCTCCCTGGAAGAGTTCCTCCCATGCTGCTTCCATTGGTTTATTCAGTATTGCTCAGCCATCCCCTCTCTTCGTTTCTCTCATATTCCTCTGCTCTCTACTCAAACAGGCACCAGAATCTACCTCTACCCTCCACACCCTGAAGAACTGAGCCTTGGCCAAGACGAGTTGACCCTCATTTGCCGGATTGAAGGCTTCATTCTGCATGACATTGATCAAATCCAATGGCTGGAGAATCAAAATACTGTGGCTGAAGATAATTATGTCAACACCCCAGTTTTGAAGGACAACCGTGAGGTTGGCTTATTTATGTTCAGCCAGATGAAGATAGATTCATCCAGCTGGGATGAAGGTTCAACATACACCTGCAAGATAAAACCGAAAAGCTCCAGCCTGAATGTTACTCAGAAGACTGTGAAGAAATCCCAGGATTAAGAATGAAGACTAGGGATGGGACGAATCCAGAATTTTCCAAATCTGAATCTGGATCCAAATCCCTGGAAGGTTCTGGGAATCCATGAATCTCAAATCTTTCAAACCCTTTTTTTTTAAAAAAAAGAGTTTAAAAAGCAAGGGAAAGAAGGATAATTTTGGGCAGGACACACTCTCTCAGCCTTAGCAAAAGCCTAGGCAAAGGCAAGCCTCCCTCTGAAGAAATCTGGCTAAAGCAAGTGTCCTAGTTTTGCCTCACGATCTCCCCAGATTGAAAATGACATGAAGGCCCTTTGTATACAGGTAGGAAAATGTGGATTAATCCCACATTTTCCTGCCTGTGGAAACAGGGCCACATACTACAGTAGAGAGATAATCCAAGTCAAACCTGGCTTTGCATAGCTCCTTCTGGCATCCTGGGGTTTGTAGTTTGATGATGCACCAGTATACTTTGGCAGAGAAGGCTGTGACACCTTGTAAAACTCCAAAGCCCAGAATTGTGTCTGAAAGAGCTTTGCAAGGGAGCTATGCAAAGGAATGTTTTACCTGTCCTTGAAATCTCAAGCCTGTAGCTTCCAGTCAAGTACAGAACTTAAGTATGAAATGTTCAATTTAAATATATTAGAATACAAGCCCAGATGTAAGTTGTGAAATTGTTAGCAAAGGCCATTATTACTCCAAGGGAAAACCTCACCTACTTACTATCTTCCCTTGTATGTATGGTCTCCCTGGTTTTCAGACATCTCAGTCTCTCAGGTTTTCAGGCATCCCAGCCTTCCAGGTTTTCAGGTGTCCCAGTCTCAAACAATCTTTTTAGTTGGCGGATTCGAAAGCTTCAGTTTGCCTATTTTGGCACAGGGATTTGGATTCAGGAATCTCGAATCCTTGCCCAGGAATCCTGGCCCATCCTTAATGAGGGCCATCCTCACCCAGTATTGTGGCTACTGTCCCCATCTCCCAGATTTTACTCTAGCTCTGTCACATCAAACTTTTGCAAAGAATGAATTCTATAAATGTATGTTTGGCTTCTGGGTGAATCAAAGAGAAATAAATCCTGAACTCACTGTCTTTTGATTCTTATCTGTCTGTGGTGTCAGGTAGCTTCTGGAATAAATATAGTACGGTTAAGAGTGGAAGGAGGGTGTTACAGCCTTGTTCTATTGGTACCCCCTTGGGGATTCAAAGACCTCAGGTCGGGACAGATCTGGTTGCCACATTTCAGCTGGACAATCTGATGCAATTCATGAATGAAAGTGATTGGTCTAAATGTGTCCAATCAGCATTAAGTAGTGCTGTGAACTCGTCACAACTAGACGACTAGAACACATTTGAAATTCTAGAACAGTGGTTCTCAACCTTCCTAATGCCGCGACCCTTTAATACAGTTCCTCATGTTGTGGTGACCCCCAACCATTAAAGTATTTATTTATTATTTACAATGCCTCCCCCCTGGCAAAGGCCGCCTCGCCGGCCAGGAACAAGGGGGCAAGGAGGGAAAGAGGAGCCGCGTGTCTCCCCTGGGAAAAAACTCCGAGAACCCCCTGGGCTCTGCTTATGCTTTGCTCTCGTTTCCGCTGGGAGGGGGCAGTGTAGGAAAAGTTTCCAGAGTGTCGGCCATGGCCGGGAGGGGAGGAATCCCAGTGCGTTTGTCTTTTGCGCCGGGCGCAGCTCGCCCCCCGGAAAAGCACTGCCTTGTGGCCCCCTGGCCCTTCTGCAGTGCCCTCCTCCGTGGTGAGTGGGGTGGGGCCGTGGCAAGGAGGGGGCCTGCCCCCCGTGCTGCCACCGCCCCCCAAGCTGGCCCATCAGACGGGAGGTTCTCCCGGTAGCGGAGAAGGGGAGTGATTTCAGTCCCTTCTGAACAGTGGGCAGGAGGACACGAGCGCATGGCTCGCACTTACGCACCGCCACTCCTGCTGTGGCAACGCTGTGGCTGCACGCGCTCCCGCCAAAGGGGGCAGGAGGATGCGAGCGCGTGGCTCGTGCTTGCGCACCACCACTCCTGGGCCTTTTCTGCCTAGGCTGCACTGCAGAAGGAAGGGGCAGGGCAGTCGCGCGACCAGGAAGCCAGCTGCGGGATGAAGGAGCAGCGAAGAGAGCACCTTGCGCAAGAACCTGCTTGCGCGAACGGCACCCCCCACCTCTACGATAAGGTAAAGTGCTGAAAAGGCCCAGGAGTGGTGGTGCGCAAGCGCGAGCCACGCACCCGCGTCCTCCTGCCCCCTTTGGCAGGAGCGTGTGCGGCCACACACGCTCCTGCTAAAGGGGGCAGGAAGACGCGCGCTTGCGCACTACTGCCGAGGAGGGAATGGAGTCTAAGACCATTGGAAATACTTATTTTCCGATGGACTTAGGCGACCCCTGTGAAAGGGTTGTTCGACCCCCAAAGAGGTTGCGACCCACAGGTTGAGAACCGCTGTTCTAGAAAGATGGAAGGGGGTACACCATGGTTCCTAATACAATGCCATTCAACAATTGTAAGGTTTTTAAAAAGATCCCAATTGATAGTCCCTTTTCCAAAAGGCAGTTGGATGAATACCACACGTCAAAACTGCATATGTTCACCCTCCTGCAGCCTGTTGCCAGTTATGCAGACTCAAGTCAATTAACTCAAACTGGAGTTGGACTCAAGTTGCTTCAATGATTTGACTTGGACTCAAGTTGGCAATAAATGATGAACTGACTCGATTTGACTTGTGACTCATCTATTTTTAGTGGCCAACTTGCTGTCCTTGGTAGTCTCCCCTCCCCCTCCAGCCTTTTTCCAATCAGCAGTGCAGAAAGCCACTAGGATAAGTATGCTGCTTCTGCCAACCATGAGAGATTGGAATATAGCCTCCTCTGGGAGCTGCTTCCTGCCCTTCCATGGTTTAGGGGTTGGATCAAATCCTCCTTACTCATGAAGAAGACACTGGCAAAGGTATGCTGCCTCTGCCAGCCATGAGAGAGTGGGGTGTAGATTCCTTTTGGAGGGGTTCCCTGCTCTTCCATGGTTTATGTGTTGGATCCAATCCTGACAACTTAACTCTCCCCGCCCCCACAACCTGCTCCCACCTCCTTTTTTTCTCAAATTGGTTCCCAGATTTGAGACTTGACTTGACCTATCTTGCAAGGGCTTGAGACTTGATTTGAGATTTGAAATGAGGGACTTGAGACTTGAACTGAAAGACTTCAGTACACCACTGCTCGTTACTGATTCAACAGTCTTTTAGCTCACATGCTTGTTAGAATGAAGATTAGAATCTTCTCTTATTTCACCTTCCAAGAATTTCACTGCAAATTCACTACATATTTGTGCCATCAAACCTGCTTTTTGTCATTTCCTCCAAACTTCTACTTTTCTTACAGGGTGCCAGTCTGCCTTGGAACATTTTCAGTTTAGACCAAGCTAATTCACAGACTAAAGCCAAGTCGTTTAGGAAGAGTGTGGCTGGAATTGGGAGGAATTTAGGCTGCCCCTTGAGAGATTAAACTATAGAGAAGCGGGGTCTTCTTGGCTAGTCCCAAGAGAAGATGCCTGTAGAGTGAAATTGTCCCTGCCCACACACCCTTAGGGTTGCCAGATCTCAGTGCTTGGCCTTGACTCTCCATTTTTCACAGGCCAAATCCAGGCAGGAGGCATGGGGGCAAATTCTCCAGGCTCAGCTCCAGGAAAGAGAAAAGGATTATGTCCTAAACAGAAGCTCACCTAGCAGAGTAGCTCGTTGCTACAGTTTCCAAGATTGGCTCCAACTTGCAAAGACTCGGGTGTGTATGTGTCTATTTGTTTAGTTATTTACTTATATATGGTGCTGAGCATTTATCCATGGTGATATTCCATGCATGAGAGTCTTCACAGTAATCTGTTTTACTAACCACATGTTTTGGTTGTGTATCTTTGATATCAAGAGAATTTCAATGTTTTTATTTGGGCTGGGCTTCAGGGTCCTGCATACACATCATTTGCCCAGAGCCCTAGAACTTTGCAAATGTGGTTAGTGGAGATTTCATGTCCTCTGTGTGTGTGTGTGTGTGTAATGAAAATGCAAATTTCTTTGTCCCGAAGCTTATTCATTGATCTCTGATAGTCACATTGAATCGATTACTAAATAGTCAATACTTGTGAAAATTCAACTGATTCCATGGGTCTACAGGTATACCTCCATTAATGGCGCTACTGCTTTAAGAGAAAATTTAGCACCAGAAGCAGAAATATATAGAAAGAAGAGGGATCAATTCCTATACCGCAAAAAGAAGATCAGTTCCACAGGGTGCAGCAAATGTTTTATTCAAAACTAACAATATGCACATGTGAAATGAAACAACCGGGTCAGGCAAGCCTTGCATAAGAACAGAGAAATATTTTCAACCTTCTAGGGACCACTTAAAATGTCTTAAAGGATGACTTCAACCGTTTCTGTGCTACACTGTTATAGTTCTCTTATTCCACTTTCAACATCCTATAGAATCCTGGGCTTTGCAGTTTAGGAAGAGGCATTAAGAATTCTCTGCCAGAGAGCTCTTGGGCCCCAGTAAACTACAAATCCCAGATTTCCACAGGATGTTGAAAGTGAAATAATAGCATTATAATAGTGAAGTGCAGAAAGGTCCTTCTTCTTTCACCATCCTCCATTTTTGTAATGATTTCTATATTGCTAGACACACATAGAGATCCAAGCTTTTTGGGGGGAGTGAGTGAGGAAGCTTTACCTTCTTTCTCCTTTCATCTCTATTTTGCTGTTCAGACATGCTCAGTAAGGAACAACAGAGGCCATTTCTGCACTAGCCTGTTACAGCGCGATGATTCCACTTTCAGCATCCTCTGGAATCCTGAGGTTTGCAGTTTCGGGAGGGGCCGGCTGGAAGAAGAAATGGGTGGGGGCGGGTGTAAAAAAGACTTATGAAAAAGAGCTTCATGATCGGAGCCTTTGTTAGCTGAGGTTTGTCTGCACTCTGGCCCGTTCCAGACATGGGGAGGGAACTGCATGAAAACGGGACTCACCGGATTTTCTGAGCATCCGGGCGAGTGTGTCGGGACGAGGAGCAGTGCGAGCTCGTCGCTCCGCACTGCTCCGGCGTCCAAAATGACGGCTTCCAGATGGTGGAGGCTCTCCACCAACTGGAGAAGCTCGTCAGACAAAAGCCTGCCCCGGAAGATCTACAGGCACGCACTTGTGCGCGCCTGCAAATCTCCTCCAGAGTGCTGCGATGGAGTGACATGCTGTGCGATCAGTTCCAGTTGCACAGGAGCGGACTGAGGTATGGAATTACAAAAAGCAGTCCACCCCAGTCCACTCTACAGTGTAGAAGACCTCCGTCAGAGGTTGCTCTGCACCATTTTAAAAGCCCAGTGCGGAAATGGCCTCTAATTGGGTCTAAGAATAGAACTCAGCCTTTGAAGTCCTTTTAATGATGTGGCGGGGATTTGCCTGTTTTAATCTTCTTTACCCATTAAAGTTCAAAGCAAAACATATACAGTCCTCCAAACAGCTTCCAGGTACAGAGTTCAGCATTTCACAACATGAAATTTGGACACTTCTGGAAATGAAGCAATCCGCTTGGGACTGAATGTTCTTGAACACAAGAGAAGCTGTCACTCAGAAGCTACTCTATCTTGACCCCTAAAAATAAGCACAATCAGTCATCCTTTGTGGCCAGGATACTGCAAGTGACTAAAGTGAAGTGGGAAGCTCGAACAGAGAAAGCTCGAATGGTTTCCCAAACCACAAGCCCAGGAATCTGTGGAGAAAGCCCAAGGGAACTGAGCTTGGATAAAAGTGAGATCAGTTTTGTAACAAAGGTGCAGCTGGGGACTAGGGTTAAAGTAAGAAGTAGAATGAAAGAATCCATTTGAAAATCAGATTTTTGGACTGTAGGGTGGCCACACAACTCCTTTACAGAGGAAATTCTGTAAAATTATCTATCTGAAGAACTGTTCAGTTCAAGTCTTCAGAAGGAGATTAAGAACCTTGAAGTTGTCCCTCCAAACTGGGCAGCACCCTGAGCAAAAACTTGGCCCACCTGCTGATGGTCTTGCCCACTGAGATGAGATGTTTTGTGTTATATTTCTCCTTAAATTATAACAGAGTATTTCTAATTTTGCATTAACGTGTATAAGTATACATACACAACCTAATGCCACTTTCCTCAATTGTACTCCCTTTTGGAAAATGAGTAAGCAGCCACTTTATAAGGTCTTTTCTCTCCCTTCAAAGACAGCAATATAGTTATGTCTAGAAAAAGCGTACTCCTTCCCACCGTAGTCCTTTACCATCAAAATGGTAAAAGACCTAAAACCTAAGCCCTTTGAGAATTGGCTTAGAAACCTGAGTGTGTTAATTTGGGGAAGAGAAGACTGAAATGTAGTATGACCGCTGTCTTTAGATATCTAAAGGAATGTCATGAGGAAGATGGAACAAGCTGGTTTTCAGCTGTTCCATAGATTAGGACATGAACCAGAGGATACAAATAAGAAGTAAAAATAGGACCTCTCCGAGGACCCCTAATCTTCAGGGCAGACAACGATTGTGACATGCATGGAAATATCTTTCTGTCCTTACAATGACTGTGCAATGTTTGTTGTGCATTGTGTATCCATATCAGGCTATGAATATGGTGATGTATGTCTTTGTTGGAACTGAAGAAAGCTCCAGGAATGAGATGGCCTGGATTACTGGAGGGACAAGGAACTTCCTCTTGCATCAGTCTCTTCCTAGATTGCCTTGATATGAGAAGAAAAATTTACATAAAAATATCAGATGCTGCAACTCCTCTGTAACACTCTATAAGCAGAGTTAGCAGGCTGAAGGGTGTTCACACTGGATCTCATTATGAAGTCAGGCATCTTCTCTCTCCTCACGATTCTCCTTGCCCTCAGGGCCAGCCTGCCAGTGACTTCATCCCAAGATGTTTCAGGTGAATCCATCTCCCTTCCCTCCTCCTTTTCATATTCTTCTTTTCCTACCCTGCATAGACTTTAGTGATCCTTGATCACTTTCCTTTGTATGGTGTTGAGCCTTTACCCATGACAGTCTTCACAGTAATCTGCTTTACTAACTGGAGGTTCTGGGTTGTTAATCTTTGACATCAACGGCATTTCTAGATTTTTATCTGGTGTGAACTTTGTGAATTTTGCATTCACATCATTTGCCAAGAGCTTTAGACACTTCCAAATGTGGTTAATAGAAATGTCATGTTCTCTCTCTCTCATCCCCCCCCTCTCTCTTTGTATAAGGAAAGAGGAGTTTTCTTTGACTTCAATCTTATTTTTTAGTCTCAGCAATACATATAGAACCAATTACTAAGCACTAAGTCAATACTTAGCACTTGGACAGCACACTCAGCAAGAAGACAGGGCACTGCCGATTGTCTTGCCCAAAAGTATGTTTAGTGTGGAGCAGACAAGACTCAAAGGTGACCTGATAACTGTCTTTAAATTGCTCAAGGAATGAGCAATTAGCTCCATAGACTAGGACATGGATCAGTGTATACAAATGGCAGGGGAAAAAAAGATGACATCTGAACATTAGGAATAACTTCCTCACAGGAAGGTCTTTAAACAGCTCTGGGATGGTTATTGCTGTGTATTCTTGTATGCCAGGGGTTGGACTAGCTGGCCCCAGGTCTGCTTCTGAACTCTATAATTCTATGATCTTAAGAAAGATAAAGGAGGACTTTGGGAAGTACCTATATAGCTTTGGTAATACTCTTTGCACGGTCCTCTTATATTGGAGCATGAGAAACTTCCAAGGAGAATGCTAAAATATGAGTGCACTTACAATACGAAGTACCTGATTTTGTCAAATTTTCTGGTATTTTAGCCACAATGCAGAGGTATGGTCAAAGAGAAAATGGCCAAGCCTGGGCAGCAAACCATGGTCAGTAGGAAAGTAGGAAAATAGCACATTGATTTTGTCATCTTCAGAAAATCATTTGGCACCATGCATTTCTTAAGCTTTCTCTTGGGGAAGTAGAATTGTGTTGGATCATTAATCTTGTGAATCCACATCAGCTTGTATATCTGTGTGTGTGTGTGTGTGTGTGTGTGTGTATGCATCCAATGTCATTGTACATCCTAAAACTGCAACAAGGATTTCACACAGACCTGCTTCTAAGGAAACCCTGACTCAGTGCAGAAAAAGTTTTGCAGTTCTATACTTTCGAAGCCACCATGATGTAATGGGTTGAGATCTAGACTCAGGAGACAACAACTGGAAAGCAACTTGGGTGCCCTATTGGGAGATAGGAGGAAGCTAAGGAAATAAATAGACCACCACCTGAGTCTTTGCAAGTTGCAGCAGATCTTGGAAATCGTAGCAAGGAGCTGCTCTAGTAGGTTTCCTTCCACTTGCCATATAACCCTCTCCTCTTCCCTGGAGGTGAGAATTTGCCTGTGTGTCTCCTGCCTGGATAAGACCCAGGAAAAATGGAGACTCAGGGCAAACCCTGAGATCTAACAACCCTAGTGGTGTTTCGAAGGTGACAGTTTCACACTTCAGGAGTCTTTTCTTGGGCCCAGCCAAGAAGACCCTGCCCCTCTATACTTTAACCCCTCCCTCATGGCACAACCTAAATTCCTCCCAATCCCAGACACACCCTTCCTAAACCACTGGGCTTTAGTCTGTGAATTAGCTCAGTCTAACTTGAAGATGTTGCAAGCCAGACTAACCCCTTGTGAGAGCAGTACAAGATTGGGGAAAATACGTATTGTACTAATATGTATTGAATTTGCAGTGGATTTATTGGAAAGGAGGAAAATAATGAGGAGAGACTCTAATCTTCATTTTAACAAGCTTGTGAACTAAAAAAAGTGCTGCCTCAGTAATAGGCAGCGGTGTACCGAAGTCTTTAACTCCAAGTCTCAAGTCACGTTTCAGGTTCCAATATTCAAATCTCAAATCAAGTCTCAACTGCATGTAAGATAATTGAAGTCAAGTCTCAAGTCTGGGAGTCAGCTTTAATAGAAAAAAAAAGGAGGTGGGGGGAGATTAAGTTGTTAGAATTGAATCCAACCTCTAAACCATGGAAGGGCAGGGAATTCCTCCAAAAGGAAGATACACCCCTCTCTCTCATGGCTGGCAGAGGCAGCATACCTATCCTAGTGGTTTCCTTCACTGCTAATTGGGAAAAAGCTGGAGGGGGAAGTGGGACTACCAAGGGCAGCAGGTCAGTCACTAAAAATGGAAGAGTCCGATCATAATTTACTGCTGACTTGAGTCCAAGTCGAATTTTTAAAGCAACTTGAGTCTGACTCAAGTTCAAGTCAATCAACTTGAGCCCACATCACTGATAACAGACTGCACAAGGGTGAACAGATGAAGCTCTGAGATGTGTTATTCAGTGCATTGCCCTTTGGGAAAGAGACTATCAATTGGGATCTTTTTGAAAACCTTACAGTTGTTGAATGGTAATGTTTTAGGATCCATGATGTACCCCCTTCTGTTATGTGAATCTTTCTAGAATGTCAGATGTGTTGTAGATCTCCAGTTGTGACATGAGTTCCCATCACTATTAGTGCTGACCAGATGCCTTTGGGCAAATCACTATCATTTCTGACTCACCTCTGATTCTCTGGCTGAAATGTGACAACTGGAGCTATCCTGGCCTGAGGTCTTTGGACCTCAAAGGGGGCTCCAATAGGACAAGGTTGTAACACCCTCCTTCCACCCTCAGTCATGCTCCATTCATTATAGAGCCCACCTGGGACTCCAAACAGACAAGAAATCAAAAGATGGTGAATTCAGGATTTCTTTCTCTTTTATTCACCCAGAGGTCAAAGATAAATTCAGAGAATTCATTCTTTGCAAAAGTTTGATGTGACAGAGTAAAACCTTGGAGATGGTGGTGGCAGACACAGTATTGGCTGTTGGATGGTCCTCATCCTTCATTCTGGGCTTTCTTCACAGCCTTCTGAATAACATTCATGCTGGAACCGTGAATTATTAACCTGCAGGTGAATTTCTCACTTGAAACCCAGTCCTTTACTTGCATGGTCAGCATGCTCTTTCTAAATAAGGCATTCCCATGGATGTCTCTCAGGACTGGGGTGTTGACATAATTATCTTGAACTACAACATTTTGATTCCTCAGCCACCGGATTTGATACATGTCACTTGGGTCTAGGTTTTCAACCATGCAGATGAGGATCGGTGCTTTTCTGTGAACAATCAGCTTTTCAGGTTGTGGAGGATAGAGGAAGACTCTAGGGTTGTTTCTGTTGCCTGTTTGAATAGAAAGCAAAACAATACGAAAGAAAGGAAAAGAGGGGATGGTTAACCAATATAGACCAAACTAATGGAAGCAGTGAGAGGGGGGACACCTCTTCAAAAAAGGAGATGGAGGTCTGTCTCTGAGGGCCTATGACAGTATTCCTGGAATAAAGGATACCTGTGCTTCGTATTATAAGTGCACTCATACTTTAACATTCTCCTTGAAAGTTTCCCATGCTCCAATATAAGAGGACCATGCAAAGAATATTACTAAAGCTATATGAGTACTTCCCAAAGTCCTTCTTTATCTTTCTTAAGATAGTAGAATTATAGAGTTCAGAAGCAGACCTGGGGCCAGCTAGTCCAACCCCTGGCATACAGGAATACACAGCCATACAGCAATAACCATCCCAGAGCTGTTTAAAGACCTTCCTGTAAGGAGGTTATTCCTAATGTTCAGATGTCATCTTTCCCCCTGCCATTTGTATCCACTGATCTATGTCCTAGTCTATGGAGCCGCTGAGAACCAGCCTGTTCCATCTTCCACATGGCATTCCTTGAGCAATTTAAAGACAGTTAGCAGGTCACCTTTGAGTCTTGTCTGCTCCACACTAAACATACTTTTGGGCAAGACCATTGTCTTCTTGTTGAATGTGCTGTCAAAGTGCTAAGCCTTGATTCAGCGTTTAGTAATGGATTCTGTGTGCCTATGTAAGACTAAAAAATAAGATTGAAGCCAAAGAAACCTCCACTTTCCCTACACACACACACACACATACACACAGAGTACATGCCAACTCCTCAAACCACATTTGCAAGGGTCCAAGGCTTTCAATAGATGATACATATGCAAGACCCTCAAAGCCCACCCAGATAAAAACCTAGAAAATCCCTGGATGTCAAAGATTAAAAACCCAGACCTTGCGGTTAGTAAAGCAGATAACTGTGAAGACTGTCATGGGTAAAGGCTCAACACCATACCAAGGAAAGTGATCAAGGACCGTGAAAGTCTAAGCAGGAGAGTAATAGAAGAATATGGAAAGGAGGAGGGAAGGGAGATGGATCCACCTGTGACATCTTGGGATGAATCTGCTGGCAGCCTGGCCCCGAGGGCAAGGGTTCCCATGAAGAGAGAGAAGATCCATGACTTCATGATGAGATCCATGTGAATGCCCTACAACCTGCTAGCTCTGCTTTTATTGTGTTCAAAAAGGGTTGCAGCATGAGGGTGGGTATTTTTATGTAAATCTTGGTGTACTCACATCAAGACAATCTAGGAAAAGACTGGTGAAAGAGGAGGTTGCGTGTCCTTCCAGCAAGTCAGGCCATCTCGTTCCTAGAGTGTTCTCCAGTTCTAACAAAGACATCCCGCACCACATTCATAGCCTGATATGGGTACACAATGAAGAATAAACATAGAACACTCCTTGTGAGGGCAGAATGAGACATTTCCACGCATGTTACGATGGATGCCTGCCCTGAAGATTAATCTCCTAACCTGCAGATTTCATCAGGGTGCTTATACACAAACAACAAGGGGTCCCATGGCACCTGATTGCTGTTTTTGTTCTTCTTTGCTCTCAAGTTAACTTTGATTTCATGGTGACCCTATGTAAGGGAGATATCCACAAGCTCTGTTCATCAATTGTCCTCCCATGCAACAGCTGTTACCCCCAGGGGTTTCTTCCTAATTTTCAATGTCATCTTTTTTCTTCTCCTTTGTACCCACTGGTTCAGGTCCAAGTTCATGGAGCAGCTGAAAATCAGCTTCTTTCATCTGCTAGATGACATTCCTTAAGACATCTAAGATAGCTATCATGCCACCTTTCAGTCTTCTCTTCAAGAGATAAAATAAACCCAGCTGCCTAAGCCAATTGTCAAAGGGCTTGGTTTTCAGAGCTTTTACCATCTTGAAAGTAAAGAATTATGATGGAATGGAGTATGCCCTTTCTCGACATAACTGGAGAGCTCTCTCTGAAGGGAGAGAAGAGACCTTATAGAGTGGGCACTTACACATTTTCCAAAAAAGAAAAGACATTTTCCAAAAAAAGAGTACAAATTGGGTAAAAGGAATCATATTGTGTATGGAAATTTATATGTGCTAATGTACAATTTTTAAAAGCCTGTAGTGATATAAAGAAAAATACAACTCAACGCATCTCATCTCAGTGGGCAGGACAATCAGCAAGTGAACTGTATGAGCATGCTGTCCAAGTGTTAACTATTGACTCCATGTTAAGTAATGGATTTTATGTGTTGAGAAAGGAGGCTGCGGTGTACCAGACATGAAACTTTACTATTATGCGAATGGGATGACGTGGATAAAAGATTGGATTATGTTGAAAGAAGATAGGATGTTGAACTTGGAAGGCTCAGATCTCTGGTTCGGTTGGCATGGTTATTTGTGGTACAACAAGGCAAAGGTAGACAAAGAATTTACAAACCACTCTATAAGAAGATCCTTGTTAGAGATTTGGAAAGTCTGGAAAAGAAAACTATATTTCAGAATACCTTTATGGGTTTCACTCCATGAAGCTCTATATGGCAAACGGAAAGGACCTTTAGATAGATGGATAACATACAGAGATCTAATGGTGAATATTGGAAAAGAATCACAACGTATAAAGACTAGAGAAGAATTAATAAATGAAGGATGGGACTGCCAGTGGTTCTTGTACATCCAGCTTAAAGAAAGAGAAAAAATGGATCAAGAATTAGAAGGACTGGAAACTACCACCCAACTAAATGAGTTTGAAAAAATAATATTTGAGAGGAAGGATCATCTGGCATCACAATTATATAAATTTATGTTAGAGAGAGAGTTAGAAATTGAAATTATAAAGGATACAATGGTAGTTTGGGCGCGGAACATTGGCCATGAGATCAAGTTGGAACATTGGAAGAAAAGTTGGGAGGATACTCAGAAGTTTACCCTGGCACAGAGTTTAAAGGAAAATCATATTAAAATGTTGTACAGGTGGTATCTATATCTGGAGAAATTGAGTAAGATTTATAAAATCAAAGAAAAGAAATGTTGGAAGTGTGATAATGAATGCGGTACCTTTTATCATATGTGGTGGAAATGTGAAAAAGCAAAAAAGTACTGGAAGAAGATTCATAAAACAATCATGGAGATTCTGCAAATAAAGATACCACTAACAACAGAGATCTTTCTATTGAACATGTTGCATCAAGTCAACAAAGAATATTACAAACATAAAAACAAGATACTTTACATGATCACAGCAGCCAGAATAACATATGCTAAATATTGGAAAAGAAATATAATTCCGGAATTGGAAGAATGTCTAATGAAAGTACAAGGGTATGTTTCTTTAGAAAGTCTATCACGAGCAATGAAAGGAGGAAGAAGGGGAGAAAAAGACAATGAAATGATGGAAGTTAAGAGATATATAGAGAATAATTGGGTAAAGATTTGCCAAGAAGAATAAATTGATCAAATGATAGAGAGGAAGCCGAAAATGACGAGGCCAGTCAACAGTATCATTAGGTGTAGAGGTAACAGATATAAGAGAGAAAGAACGACCAAGTAAAAGAAAGTAGGAAGTGAAAGACGACGGAAAACTAAAAAGGATCAAATTAAAGGATTCTTTAGGGGTGAAAAAATGAATTATAGATAAAATGGAGGATTGTATATTTAAGCATTATAAGTATTGATAGTATTTATATAGAATGTTAATATAGAGACAATGAAATATAAGTTTTTTTAAACAAAAAAAATGGAATATTTCAAGAGTAAAAAAGTGTAAATTTTAATTTAAAAAAAAGAAAATAAAGGATTATAATGGGACGGAGTATCCCTTTCTTGACATAATTGTATAGCTCCCTCTGAAGGGAGAGAAGAGACCTTAAAGAGTGACTGCTTACTTGTTATGAGTAAAAAAAAGAAAGAAAGATATTTTCTGAAAAAATTCACAAGCATTAAATTGTGTATGTAAATTTATATGTCCTAATGCAAAATTAGAAATAGTCTTTTTTGTAATTTAAGGAGATATATAACACAACATATCTCATCCCAACAGGCAAGACCGTGAGTGGCTTGTCTTTTTGCTGAGGGTGATGCTCAAGTACTAAGCCTGGAAGGGCAACTTCAATATTCCTCGTCTCCTTCTTAAGACCTGGACTGCATGGTTCTTCAAGAGCCCTGGTGGCGCAGTGGTTAAATGCCATTACTGCAACCACAAGGTTGTGAGTTCAATCCTGCTGGGCTCTAGGTTGACTCAGCCTTCCATCCTTCCGCAGGTCAGTAAAATGAGTACCCAGCTTGTTGGATGCAATTAGCTGAACACATTGTAAACTGCTTAGAGAGCACTTAGTTGATAAGTGGTATAGAAATACACATGCTATTGCTATTTGAGGGCATACCAAAACAACAGCTGGAAAGCTGGCAAGTGAGCAATATTGCAATCCAGCTTGGGTACCCTATCAAGCAATGGCCTTTTTCACACTTTGATTTAGAGACGGGGCAGAGCGCCCTCCGGCGAGGATGTTTGCACTTGGGGGCGAACTGGGTTCGGACTACTCTATGTATGTCTGGACTTCAGCCTGCTCCGGAACGCCCAGAACTGGTGGTTTGCCGTGCTATTGAAAGACTGCTTAAAAGAGGAGTTTTAATAGCACAGCGTGCCCCAGTCTGTCACTGCGCAATGTGTAGATTTGCAGGTTCGTGCCAGCGCGAGGCTGCAAATTTTGTGGGGGTGAGCTTTAGGCTGGAGAGCTTCTCCAGTTGGTGAAGAGCCTCCACCAACCGGAAAGCGCCATTTTCATCCCCGGAGAAGTTTGAAGCGTGGGCACATACTGCTCCGGATCAGCCTGGATCAGCGGAGGGCACGTGCCAGCCTGGTAAGTATCAGAACGCCCCGTTTCCCCCCGCAAGTGCAAAAAAGCCCAATAAATCAATTGGTCAATCAAATAATTTCTTTTTTACATTTATTGGAGTTCTCCTAAACTTCCAGATTGGAAGGTGGTCATGGAGATCCTGGAGAATGCATGGAAAACATCCCAAATAGTTCCTTTGCTTTTAGAAAGATTTCCAGTTGAACCAATGGAAGTAGTTCCATGATCCTAAAAAACAAACAAATTCTTCCTCCTGGCATTGTCTGGGAGGGGTTATGGGGAGGTTGGTTTACTGCCAGTGCACATTTTCCAATGTAATAGTCTAAAAGTAGCTTGTTCCTGTGGTCACTCTGGATCCTACCATGCAGTCTGCTCTCCTTGCCTCCTCCTCCTCCTTTTTGTGGGACTCCTTGCCCTCAGGGCTACCTAGCCATTGCTCCCTTCCTGGGATGTTTCCAGCAATGTCCCCTCTTTTCTCTTCCTTCTGTCCCTAGCTTATATGCTTGGGGAGATCCAGGATCTTCCCTGCCTAGGAGCCCAGCTTTGCTCACTGTATTATTTATTTTGGAATGAAAGCATTCAGGCCTTTGCTGTGTAGAACCCCTCCATACCATTCTCTGTAATAGCTTCAAGAGTCCACGAACAGCAAGACAGAATTCTATACAGTCCCCAAACCGCAAGATAAAATTTTATGCAGAAGCCCTTCTTTGGTTCTTGAGTGAACATCTCAACATAAAGCTCTTATCTGGATCTTTTGAGATGTAATCTTGGAGTTTGTTAAGAAGTGGCCTCCCTTTCAAGAACACCCTCAATCCTACTCTTAGTTCCAAATGGAGTACAACCACTGAGTCAGTCGAATTTGCTTAAGTTTTGATTTTCTCGTTCAACAACTGATTGAATGAGTCTTCTCTAGATGAGATGTCCATGGGATTCTAGCCTGTTTCTACTTTGCTGGCTGGGGAACTGAGATCAGAAATGATGGCAAATGCTGGAATATTTTTCTCTAAAGGGATGATTGTTCTAATTTCTGGTCCTTTGCATTCATGATGTACCAAGACCTGGGCGTGTAGCTGTGGGAGTGGGGAAATGAGGGCATTAACTCCCTAAATAATAATTCTCCTCCCATGAAAATTCCTTTAAGTTTTGAAATTTCTAGCATGGCTATAATTTACAACTTCAACTGAACTTTTGACCTGTTTAGACATCCAAAGGAAAGCAAACCTGAAATTTCTAGCATGGCTATAATTTACAACTTCAGCTGAACTTTTGAACTGTTTAGACATCCAAAGGAAAGCAAACCTGAAATACAGGTTAATCATCTAAACCAAAGAGGCCAGCAAGGGAATGAGAACACAGCAAATGGAAGGGTTCTGGTTGTGAATGATTTTCAGCGTCTCCCTCTCTGGTATCCTAGAAATTGGGGTAACAAAAGAAAATTCATTTGGGGGAAAAGAATTCTGGTAGCTCCAGTTCTGCTAAACCTCTTTCTACAGATTTTTACAGGTCTTTCAATCAGTGAGAATGATTTACGTCTAACATACAGGCTCATACAGGCAGGAAAAAGAGGAAGGGGTAGACCTTCAGCTTGGGGGAAGACAATGACGAACAGGAACAGGGTGACCCCTATTTTGCCTAAGTTTTGTTTCAGCAGTGGACAGAGAGCATCTTTTTCCTTAGCTCCAGTACCTTCATTTGCAAAGCCATTCCTTGGAAAAGAGACTTGTTAATATCTCCCAGATGTTTTCCAAGGATCATTGTTGTGGTGACTAAATGTCTGGTTAGCTTTGCTTACCCTGTCAGGCATTCTAATGGCATGTAGTGTTTTGATGTTTGATGCCATGGAATTTGCCATGCAGTGTAATGTCATGTTATTTGTCATGTAGTGCTTTGCTGTTTGATGCCATGTAATGCTTGTAACAAAGGCACTGGAAGGGGATGATGGGAAGTAAATGAGAAAACAGTGTTTTGGGAAGGAAAGAATGTTATTCCAATGAACCCTGATAAGAGCAAAAGCAAATGCAGATAAAAAGTCAGGCAGCTGGCAGGCAGGAAAAATTTCAATGAACTGATGAGGGAGGGCTTGTACATGCAAATTTGTAATGTTACTGCTTATAAGACACTGTAATTTCTGAAGGTCTTTAACCTTGGCAATTGCCAGAATGTCTTGCTACTACTTTACTGTTCCTTAATAAAGGTTTTCTGCAGACATCTAAGCTTATTTTCTGTGACTGGAGTTATCTTGCACATGACACTAATTCAGTTTACATGCATTCCAGCTGGTTCTTGGTATGTTCATCTTGCTGTATCTAAAGAAACTATTCCCATAGTTATCCTTCAAGACTGGGGTGTTGACATAATTACCTTCAGAGTCCCAATTCAACACTGAAATTATTATTCCACATTGGCTCCTTAATGGCATACAAGTGGGGGAGCGGGGAGGGGAATCCAATTCAATTTCCAGCTGTGTACCACGCCGTGAAACCCAAAGTCTCTGGGGAAAAGCAAAGTTTGGGTTCAGGTTTTCTTTGCAACAGTTTGCTGTTGTTGTGTGCCTTCAAGTTGTTTATGTCTCATGGCAACCTTAAGGGGTTTTTTTCTGCAGCTGAGAATGCCCAAATTCACCCAGTGGGTTTCCATGGCCAAGTGGGGAATTGAACAAGCCAATTGGTTGCTTTGTTGCTTGGTTATTCAGTTGGTGGGTTTATAGGTTGGTTGGTTGGTTGTTTTGTTGAATGCTTCATTGGTTGGCTGGCATTTTTGGTAGCCCAGGAAGCCCCCAGGATATCCAGGCCCCAGAAAATTGGCCCTGAAACCTTTTACAGTTGCTGAACCTTTATAACTCATTTTCCTCTCCCTATTTGCTAAGAAATGTGCTGACCAAGACTGGGGTGAGAGCAATTGAAATAAGCCATTTCCATGAGAGATGACGGCAAATTTGGAGACTACGTGGCAAACAAATTAAGCATTCCCATAGCTATTAGGGAGATTACCAGTTGCACCCTTATGTCTGCCTAGGTTCTTACTGGGGAAGCCTCTTCCACTTCAGATCGCATGGGTGGAGCAGTAATAGGGACAACTAATTAAAATTAATTATAGTATGAATTAAGTTGGAAATCTGCTAATGAAAGGTGGGAACTTAATCACATTTAATTTCCTGCCGAAGGGGTTGACAAATTGAAATCTCAGCAGAATATGGCCCCTGCCTTTTCTGCAAGGTAGGGGGGTCACCTTGGGTAGCCTGCCTGGAAGAAATGCCATCCTTTGTTGCACCATGTACACAGAGCTGGAAGACTATGAAGGTGTAATTGGCCTCATTCACAGCCTCTTTCAACCAGTGGTGTATTTAAGTCTTTTACTCTAAGGGTCAAGTCAAGTCTCAAGTCTGGGAGCCAACTTTATACCCCAACCTATATTCCAGAATTTCTGGACAGAATCGAATAAAGTCAGTGTTAACAATTTAAGCAGAGTTGGCTCTCAGCACTTGTGAGTTTGCCATCTCCAGCTTAAAAAGTGGGGAATAGGATCCTTCTTACTCCTCATTACTGAAGCTTCAAAAGCTTCAGAAGGAAAGCTCCTTCCTCCTCAAGTCTGTTGCCTAACACATTTGCTGTTTCCCTCTGAGAAATGCACCCTGCACTCTAAGGGTGAGTCTTGTCTTCAGCCCTTTCTGCAACTTACCTTCTTCCGGCGCTGGGGTGCGGGGATTGCGTGAGCAGCCTCTGGCGAGAGGCTCTCGTGTCTGGGGTCCTTCAGCTCCTCACGAGCTGCCTGCCCGCATGAGACCCCTGCCTCTTCCTTCCGCAGTGAAGCCTGGGACCTTCCCAGGTTGCATTGGAGCAGGAAGCGTGACCGGCACAGCTCCAGAGGCTCTGCATGCCAGGTAAGTGCGTGCAGAGGCTGGGAGCAATGCGTGATTGCTCACCATTTTCAGCTTCTAGCTGAAAACGAAAAGGTGCGCGATTGGCACTTGCTGGCCTTGAGTGTTGCAAAATTGTGAGTGTGTCACACAGATCACTCCTCACCATTGTGCGATGCTCCAGGGGCAAAATGTACCAAATGTATACATGTAGGTGTCAGTAACATAAAAATTGGTGATTTGGAAAATAGATATGACATTTATAGTGAATTTTATAGCTAGACCTGCCAGAAGGAAGTCAATGAGACTGGATGCAAGACTGTTAAAATGATTGGGTTGTGACCATTTTAACTTTATGTATTTTATATTAGAAAAAAAATCCCAGGATTCCATAGAGCAGATCCTGAGCAATTCAAGTGGAACTGTACCACTATAACTATGCCGTGTGAAAGGGGTCCAGGACTCCAGTCATGCACTTCAGATGAAACTGAGTCCTCTGTTAAGTGCTGGAGCTTTCACACATCTCACCACTCAGAAGTTGAGCGATCACACATATAAGAATGTATGGATATTCATTTTTCAATATGTAGTTTGGAGAATGCCTGCCAAGCAAGTTAAGCATTCCTGTAGCCATTAGGAAGATTACTTGTCACGCTCCTGCTTCTGCTCAGTTTCAGGTGGGAAAGCTTCTTCCATTCCAGATTATCTGGGTAGAGGAGCAATAGGAGCCGACTAATTAAAATTAACTACAGTATGAATTATGTTGGAAATCTGCTAATGAAAGGTGGCAACTTAATCACATTTAATTTCCTGCCAAAGGGATTGACTTAAATTGAAATTTCAGCAGAATATGCCCAAGGAGGTCACCTTGGATGGCCTCCATGGAGAAGAGGCCATCTTCCTTGCACTGGGCATGCAGAGCTGGAGGACTCTGAAGGTCTGATCTCCCCTGTTCTCAGCCTCTTTCAACACTGTTTCGGTTGAGCATGGACCAGTGTTGGTGAGACAGGGTCAGCATGGGAGGAGTACGGACGTAGGAGAAGACGAGATGGGAACAGTGGATGGCTTTCCAGAACAGATGGCCAGAACAAGTGAGAGAGTGTTGGGTTGAGTGGGGTAGGGCAGATTGGTTAGTGTTCTGTTCCATCTGCTGCTCAATCCCATACTCCCCAGGGAGACAGGGTGGAATGGTGATTGGAGTGGCCTGGCTTGTCCTGGTTGATTGGCAAGTGGTGCAGTCTGTTCCCTTGGTCTCTTGGGCTTGTCCATTATATGCAAGTACTTAGAATCATAGAATCCTACAGCTGGAAGAGACTGCAAAGGCCATCCAGTCCATCCCCTACCATATTGGAATCCATAATCAAAGCACTCCTGACAGAAGGCCCTCCATCCTCTGCTTAGGAACCTCCAGAGAAGGAGACGTCATCACAATCCTAACATTTGACTGAAGTGATTGATTTAATCTTAAATTGAAGTTTCAACACGAAATATTTCTCCATTTCTTCACTCTTTCTCCAGTTTTTCTCCAACCTCCCTCAAACCTTTGTATGCTGATGCAGACTAACAAGGCTATGCCTTGGAATATGAATTACATTGAGTTAAATAATGAGTTCAGTAATTAAATAAATAAGCCAACCTGAGAGTGTTTTGGGGCGGTGGTGCCTGTTTCAGATCTATTTAGTAGACACAGCTTTCCAGTACATCTTCCTGCAACATCGAGCTGTATGATAATTTTGCGATTTGTTTGAGGTTTAGCTCAAATCACATAGGTTATTCTGGTACAGACCAAAAGGAAGAAGAGGAAGAAGGCAAGAATGAGAGTCAACATGACATGGGGGTGAATGCACTGGCTGGTATGAACTTCCGTGGTGGAACTGAATTAGAGTTGCAGTGGGCTGAGAGAAAATGAGGGAGAACTTGACCTGAGGAGGTGGGTTGGGGAATAACAAAGGGGATTTCCCACCCTTTTTTGTTATTAAACAATCATAGAGTTGGAAGAGACCACAACGACCACTGAGTCCAACCCCCTGCCATGCAGGAATACACACTCAAAGCACCCTTTGCAAATAGTCATCCAGCCTCTGTTTAAAAATAGGGATGGGCCAACCAAATCCTTGAATCCTGGGCAAGGACTCAAGATTCAGGGATCCAAATCCCCCCACCAAAACAGGCAAATCAAATCTCTCGAATCCTGCCCTGGCAGGGGGAGAAGGTGTCAGGGAGCGCGATCTCACACTCCTTGCACTTCTCCCGCTGGCTGTGGGCCTGATTCTGCCTGGGGCGGGGCCCACAAAAGGTGGCAGAGAGTGCAATCTCACGTTCCCTGTTCTGTTGCTCCTAACCAAAGGTCTGATCCTGGTCGGGGGCCAGATCCTGCCTGGGGCAGGTAGCAAAAGGTGGCAAGGAATGTGATCTCATGCTCCCGCTGGCAGGATCCTGCCAGGGTGGGTCGTAAAACGTGGTCGGGTTTTCCAAAATTGGCGCCTCTGGGGCCTGCCAAAGGTCTGATTGGCCCCTGGGCACTCAAAAATCGTGGCATAAAGCTGTAGGAGCAGGAAGTTCTCTCCTGCTGCCTGTTCACGCTGGGGCTGCCTGTGCCCATGGCTCCTGCCCTCTGCAAGGTAATCATTTGTATTCTTTTGACTTGAGAGTTATGTACCTCATGCAGTAGATGAACATGTCAACTGCATTTATATCTTCTCAAGAAGAAGTATGGGTACGTTTTCCTGAACTGAAAACTATTTTTTAATTTGTTTTTTCATTAAACAAAGATGTCAAATTCTGGTTCAAAAGCACTCTTCAGTAGAAGTGCTTTCTTCCCTTGCTTTTTAAACCCTTTTAAAAAAAAGGATTCGAAAGATTCGGGATTTGTGAGATTCGTGGCTTCTCAGAACCTTCAAGGGATTTGGCTCTGGATTCAGATCTGAAAATTTCTGGATTCGTCCCATCCCTATTTAAAAACCTCCAAAGAAGGAGATTCCACCACACTCTTACCATCAAGAAGTTTCCCCCGATGTTTAGGTGAAATTTCTTTTCCTGTAGTCTGAATCCATTGTTCCGTCTCAGGATCAGCAGAAAACAAGCTTGCTCCATCTTTAACATGACATCCCTTCAAATATTTAAACATGGACTATCATGTCACCTCTTAACCGTCTTTTCACCAGGCTAAACATACCCAGCTCCCTAAGCCACTCTTGACAGGGCGTGGTTTCCAGACCCTTTACCATTTTGGTTGCCCTCCTCTGGACACGTTCCAGCTTGTCAATATCCTTCTTGAACTGTCGTGACCAGAACTGGTGTTACTGCAGGCTAGACCTCCTTGGAGATACCCCTAGATATCATTTTGATATCAATAATTTGGCTCTCTTCTACCACCCCTCTCCACATGTTTGTGAGGACCCCGAACAAACACAGGCTAGGTGCGGACACTAATTGCTGGACATTCCATTCTCCACCCAGGCAGGCCAGAAATAGCCAGATCCTTGCTTTAGGAGACTTCTCTGCAAACACCCTCACTATGTATGCACGCTGTTTTACAAAGGACTCCCTGCCCCGAGCAGGCAACCTGGCAAGCTGAATACTCAACTGCCAAGCACTCTGCTTTTGCACACTGTTTACCTCTTTGTCAATTCGGACTTAACTCACTCATGCTAAATTCTGACCTTTCCAAAGCTTTGTCTAGCACCTGAAACTCATTGTTTTCCCCAAGTACAGAATAGCCTGCAGTCACATTTCTCCCTATAAAACCCCCTGATTCTGAGACCTTCCTCGGATCACTCCAGAGTTCCAGACCGCCTTGCTGCTGCTTTGCCTGGCAAACTTCCCCTCAGCCCCACATGCTGAGCTACATCGCACCCCAGCATCGCTCTCTATCTGCTTTCCAGACTCCAGGAACAGGTTCCATATCACCCGAATCAACTACCCTCCTCAAAAATCCCGCTATCATACTCAAACCTTTATTTTCTTTAGTTATCTGCATGCGTGTGTTGCTTACATTGTGTGCCTGTATTTAATAAAGATCATTCATTTATTTTCAACACGGTTTGCTTCTTGGCTTGACCTGACCCCGTAAACATTGGGTTACAAGATCCTGCTGTGTTACCCTGCCTCTCGTTTTGCCAACAGTGCTCTAAGCTAATTTCTCCCAAAGTGTGTTGTTGTTTGATTATTTAGGTGTCCCTCCCGGGACCCCCAGTAAACAGGGTAACACTGGATACAGTATTCCAGGTGAGGTCTAACCAAAGCAGAATAGAAATACCTAACATTGTCATTTTACTTCTCCTGTTTGTTTTTTAACATCTTTGCTTGATGAAAAAGCCAGGGAAGCTCTGAAACCTTGCACGATCTCTTTTGTGCATTTTGGCTGGTTGTGGGTTTTAGATTTTGTTTTATTTTGCTGCACGGCGGACACAGCTACTCTTAAATAGGCTACATAGTTTGAGTTCAGGGTGATGCAGTCTCCAAAATAGCCACCCGAGGGCAGCAGAGGATTAGAAATATGAAATCCAGCAAGTTCACAGAGAGTCACAATCATTCCTATATGCGAAAATAAATAAAAATGCCTGCATAACAGACAGAAAAAGGAGAGAAAATAGAAGCTCATAGACAACTTGTCTGATGTCAGCTGTATAGACAAGGTTCAGCTGGTTTCCATGAAAACTATGGCAGAGGTTTGCAGCAACTAAGGAATACAGTTTGGGCAATGGAGGAAAGCAGGGCTATGGGCAGAACAAATGGTAAGAAATCCTAAAAAGTCCAGAGATCTCTAGCCACTGGGATTGCTGGAGGCATTAGTGCAATTTATTTTAGTTTGCATTTTAGTTTGGACGACACTCTTAAGACTAAGGCAATTTCCACACTAGACTGTTATAGTGCTATTATTCCACTTTCAATATTCTATGGAATCCTAGTTTTTGCAGTTTAGGGAGGGGCACCTAGAATTCTTTGAGGCCCTTCCCTAAACTGGAAACCCCAGGATTCCATAGGATGTTGAAAGTGGAATCATAGTGCTATAACAGTCTAGTGCTGAAATGGCTTAAACCTCAGTTAAAGCCAGAACTGTTCCTATTGGGACCAATGGACGATCAGATAAATAAGAACTTTGTAAAAGTTACACAATATATGACAATGGCACTAAGGATATGCATGGATATGGAAAGAGTCCACGATCTCATCTCAAGGTGGCTGGATGCTGAGATTACTGAACACGTCTGAGATGGACAAATCAATGACCTTTATCAGAGAAGACTCTTTGAAAGGATTCAAAAATCAATGGGAGAAAGTGATGAATTTTTAAGATAAACTGTGTGTGTGTGTGTGGGGAAGACATGCAACACTAGGTTTTGAATTATAAGGTTAGAATTATTATTGCAGAATATCATCTTGAATGTACAAGAATATCCTGCATTTAATACAAGTGGTAGAGTAATAGAGCCAGTGTGGTATAGTGAACTGAACGTTGGACGACAACTCTGGAGGCCAGGGTTTGGTTTACCACTCGGCCATGGAAACTCACCGAGTGACCTTGGGCAAGTCACATACTCTCGGCCCCCCAGAAAACCCCATGATAGGTTTGCCTGAGGGTCCCTATAAATCAGAAATAACTTGACGGCGCACAACAACAACAACAGGCAGCTCATCTGAGTACAAATGCAGAATAGCAGAAGAATGTTGCTATTGTTGATGATGACAATAATAAGGGATAGGATTATGGGCACATTCTCCCAACACCCACTGTGCAGGTAAGGGAGTTGTGGATGGAGCTGATAACATGAAAGTTCTCAGTCGATTGCTGCCTTCAGTCCCTGAATGCGCATAAATCTGGCTTGCATTTCAGAAAGCATGTCAGATAATCACACAAGACCAGTTTTGTTGCTGTTAAGAGGTCAGCATGTTGACTTTGACCTATGGCAGCTCTTTGAATGAGAGATCTCCACGCTCCCCCAATCATCACATATCCTGCTCAGGTCTTGCAAATTCAGGGCCGTGGCATCCTTGATTGACTCAATTCACATGCAGTGTGGTCTCTTTTCCCCCCTACTGCTTTCCATTTTACTAAGCATGATAATCTTTTCTAGTGGGTCCTGTATTCTCATGATATAGACAAAATATAACAGCCTCATAGAATCATAGAATCACAGAATCATAGAGTTGGAAGAGACCCCAGGGGCCATCCATTCCAAGCCCCTGCTATGCAGGAACCCACATCAAGGCACTCCCGACAGATGGCCATCCAGCCTCTGCTTAAAAACCTCCAAAGAAGGAGACTCCACCACACTCTGAGGCAGCATATTCCACGGGCAGACAGCTCTGATGGTCAGGAAGTTCTTCCTGAGCTTCAGGTGGAATCTTCTTTCCTGCAGCTTGAATCCATTGCTTCTTGTCATAGGGCCATTTCTGCATGAGACTGTTATAGTGTTATGATTCCGGCTGGCCCCTCCCTAAACTGCAAACCCCAGGGTTCCATAGGATGTTGAAAATGGAATCATAGTGCTATAACAGTCTCATGCAGAAGTGGCCCTAGTCTCTGGAGCAGTCCAAAACAAGCCCGATCCCTCTCATCCCTTCAAATATTTAAACATGGCTATCATGTCCCCTCTTAACCTTCTCTTCTGCAGACTAAACATACCCAGCTCCCTTAGCTGCTCCTCATAGGGCATGGCTTTCAGACCCTTCACCATTTTTGTTGTTGTCGTTGTCGTCGTCATCATCATCATCATCATCATCATCATCATCATCATCATCATCATTTATTGATTAGTCAACTGACCATATCAACAATAAAAACATAATACATAAGACAAAAATACAGATACAGAAATTATGTACACAAAGGGACTCAACTCATACAAAATTAACTAAAATAATTAAAACATATAAACTTAGACTTAATAAATAGTGAGTTTGGTATAAGAAGTAAAATGCATGGTAAACAGGAAAAATAAAATAGCAAGTACAAAAATTTAGTCATAGCATTTAAATAAGCTCATCGCCATGACAGGGGACCCCATTTTGTGTGATAAAAAGATCTCTCAGGTAGGCAGCTTTTATAATAAATTTTGCAATCTGGCAGACTGAGTGTGGATTCTCTCTGGAAAGAAAATAGGTCAATTTAACAGTTGGATCCCAACTGGTCATTCTAACCAAAAGTGGTTGTAAGTATTGGGATCTCACCTTGGAATATATACAGCAATCAAACAGGATATGTGCAATATCCTCCATGGTTGATGCGCCACAGATGCATGTTCTTTTGTGGTATGGAATTTTTTGAAACTGTCCTATTCTTATCATAGAATTAAGTTGTTCAAATCTAGCTCTGGTGAAAGCTATTCTCTGTCTCTGTGTTAGGTTCAGCCTAAGATACTTTTCTAGACCAAATATTGTTTTATTTTTGGCTAACCAATTTAGAGACTTAGGACCGGCCAGCAGAGCTATATCTGTTTGGGCACTGATGTCCAAAATTCTTTGTTTTAATATTTCCTGTGCTGAGTGCCCACAAGATAATAAATAAGACAGGGAAAAGCCAAGCTGGTACATTAGTTGGAACAGCTGGCATATCCAAAAGCTCCATTTTTGTCACAGTCCTCTGGACACGCTCCAGCTTGTCGATATCTTTCTTGAGTTGAGGTGCCCAGAACTGGACACTGTATTCCAGATGAGGCCTAACCAATGCAGAATAGAGTGGTGCCATTGCTTCCCTTGACCTAGACACCATGCTCCTATTGATGCAATCAAGAATCGCATTGGTATTCTTGGCTGCTGCATCATGCTGCTGATCCATGTTCAGCTTGTGATCTACCAAGACTCCTAGATCGCTTTCACATGTACTGCTATCCAGCCACATGTCTCCCATCCTATATTTGTGCATTCCATTTTTTCTGCCTAAGTGCAAGACCTGACATTTCTGTTTGTTGAAATTCATTTTGTTAGCTTTGGCCCAGCTCTCCAATCTGTCAAGGTCATTTTGAATTCTAACCCTGTCCTCTGGCATATCAATTTAATCATCTTGGCTTCTAGGAAGAATTTGGGCCTGATTTGCTTTATCACTCATTTATTTGCCTTTTGATGCTTTAATGATTATGGTGATAATTTTTATGGGGTTATAAGTGACTCCTACAGAAAATTATAGCAATAGCAATAGTAGTTACATTTCTATAGCACTTATCAGCGTTACATTTCTATAGCACTTATCAGCGCACT
This sequence comes from Ctenosaura bakeri, assembly GCA_948474755.1. Classification (NCBI taxonomy): domain Eukaryota; kingdom Metazoa; phylum Chordata; class Lepidosauria; order Squamata; family Iguanidae; genus Ctenosaura; species Ctenosaura bakeri. The sequence goes on along the minus strand of CAOLHI010002461.1, from coordinate 193,409 downwards.
TATCATCCCTAAGTGGTTTACAATGTGTAAGCTAATCGCTCCCAACAAGCTGGGTACTCATTTTACCGACCTACAGAAGGATGGAAGTTTGAGTCAACCTGGAGCCCTGCACGATAGAACTCACAACATTGTGGCTGCAGTACCAGAATTTAACCCCTGCACCACCAGGTGAAGGGAACTGTTGGCACAAGCATTCTAACTGAGGGCCTTTCCACACTACACTGTTATAGTGCTATTATTCCACTTTCAACATCCTGTGGATTCTGGGGTTTGTAGTTTACTGAGGCCAAAAAGCTCTTTGGCTGAGAATTCTAAATGTCCCTCCGTAAACTGCAAACCCCAGGGTCCCATAGGATGTTGAAACTGGAAAAACAGCACTATAACACTGTAGTGTGGAAAGGCCCGGAATGAAGGCCTTTAACTGCTTGGAAGTGTACTTTAGAGAGTCTCAGGCCATTTCTGCACTGTACTGTTATAGTGCTGTTATTCCACTTTCAACATCCTATGGAATCCTGGGCTTTGCATTTTAGGGAGGGACCGGGCTGCAAAGCTCAGGGACTTTTTCACACAGCATTTGTCATGCGAAAGGCCCTCTGGAGCAACACGTGATTGTGAGGAACGTTTCCCATGACATCCTCACAATCGTGTGACGCTGCCAGGGCCAGCAGGTGCCGATTGCACAATATTTCATTTTTGGCTTTTGGCCGAAAATGACGCACAATCACGCATTGCTCCGGGGCCCCACATGCACTTACCTTCCATGCAGAGCATCCGGAGCCGCCTCGTGCTTCTTCCCCCAGTGCAGCCTGGGAAAATACTCAGCTACACTGCAGAAGGAAGAGGTGGAGCCCTTATGTTGCCTGCCAGCCAGCTGGCAACTACTGCAGAGACGGAGTAGAGGGAACGCGAGTGCCTCACGGAACAGGCTGCTTGCGTGATCCCCGTGCAACCACTCTGGATGGACGTAAGCTGCAGAAAGGGCCCAGGATTCCATAAGATGTTGAAAGTGGAATAATAGCACTATAACAGTCCAGTGTGGAAATGGCCTCAGATTGAATTTGTAAGAGGCTGCCATATTCAATATGTCCGCAAGATGGCAGCAGAGGATAAGAAATAGGCTTGTTAACTTACTGTTATACTTGAACATAAGTGGAAATATTTCTTAATGTGCAGAAACAGTGGAGGATACCAATGAGATAAAATTAGGGAAGAACAAACCTGTGAGGGTGGGGGACGGAGAATTTATGAGAGAAGAACACAATTCCAGATCCCAACGGGGTTGGGCTAGTTTGGGCTAATGGTGTTGGTAGCTCCCAGGTGAATGGTGTAGTGAATTCATTCTGGATTTTAGTGAGAACTTTAAAGGATCAATCCAAGATGCTCCATCTATTTTGGAGATAGGATTGAGCACTTTGGATAGCTGCTTTAAAGTCTGGAGTAAAACTCGGAGTGGATAGAACATTAGAGCCAACAGCCACTCCGGATGGCTCACCTCTCCCATCACTCTATCCACACAACAATGGCCATTTCTGCACTAGACTGTTATAGTGCTATTATTCCACTTTCAACATCCTATGGAATCCTGGGGTTTGCAGTTTAGGGAGTGGAATAGTAGCACTATAACAGTCTAGTGCAGAAATGGCCAACCTTTGAGACAGTAGTACTACTAGTAATGTTGTCTGAGACCTTGCATTACAGATGTAGGTATGAATACGGACGCATGTATCGTCCCCTGACCTGAGTCTCTAAACTCAGCTTGATAGGTAGAAGCTGCACTGAGTAGTGGGGGTCTTTTGTACTGGCAGTTGGAGGCTCTGCAGGATGATATGTCCAGTCCCTTCATGTCAATGGTCTGCCGCGTGATAAGTACAGTAGTTTCCCCTTAATCCGCAGTTTCACATTGTGGGGTTTCAGTCACCCATGATCAGCCTCTTGCTTCACAGACTGACTTCCCTCCCTCTCACTGTTTGTCCTGATCCATTCCCTGATGTCTGGGGCCATTTCCGCATGAGTCTGTTATAGCGCGATGATTCCACTTTCAACCTCCTATGGAATCCGTGCGGCCCCTCCCGAAACTGCAAACCCTGGGATTGCAAACTGCAAACCCTGGGATTGCAAACTGCAAACCCCGGGATTCCATAGGAGGTTGAAAGTGGAATCATCGCGTTATAACAGACTCGTGCGGAAATGGCCTGGGAAATGGCACCCCCATGGCTTGCTTGAGACCTGCCACTTGCACCTTGCTTGCCTGCCTGCCTGTCTCTCTCCCACATTAATTGTCCCTCTGTCCACATCACTAGAGGAAATGGCTCTCGAATCACCAGAAATAGCTCTCTAGCTTTGCAGGGACTATAGAGGTAGCGTGGCCGAGCGGTCTAAGGCGCTGGATTAAGGCTCCAGTCTCTTTGGGGGCGTGGGTTCGAATCCCACTGCTGCCAGGAGTTCATTTTGCTCGAATCCTGATATTGGTCTTCGAAGGCTGAGTGGATGAATTTCTTGGTAAAAGGACATATACATATAGTGCGTTTATATTCCAAGGATGATGTTGCCATACTTCCTCATAGCCTGGCATCACCTTCCTCCCATCTGATAGGCAATCTTTCTGTGAAGAGATCTGTGATTTAAATCCAGGAAATCAGCTATCAGAGTGTAGTGTGGAAATGACCACAAGATGGGTGGTTGGAAGGGGATGGAAATGTCATCCCACTGAGCCCTGATCACCAACAGAATGGAACTTTCTTGCTTGGGGTGGCCTCTGGCTATCAAGGTAGGTTTAGGCAGGCATTTACAATAGTGACAATAAGTCCACAGTCATCAGCATGAATCCTAAAATCTTGCAAATGTGTATGTCTAGCTTGCAAGTTTGCAACTGCTCAAGAGGATGCTAGCCATTGTTCATAGTTTAATTCTATTTTTAATGTTGATCTTTTGTATGTTTTTACCTGTATTGTACTTGTTTAAGTCCCTGTTTGTGGAAAAAACAGGTATCAATAAAGGTAAGAGGAGGAGGATGACAGGGAGGAATCAGGTTAAGAGAGAGTCACTCGGCCCTGAATGTCATTGCAAAATAGGAATTACAACCTTGTTTTTTTCCAAGTCCCCATCTAACCCTTTAAACCTCTAGGCTACCCAAGCTTTTAATCATCGTTAAGCATGATTGCTTGGAAGACTCATTTCATCCTCTTTGAAGATTCTGATTGGACCGCTGCCTCCAAGTATTGGATGAAAAGAAATCTGGCTTGATTTTCAGAACCTGCAGTGCTCAGTACATCCATGTGAGGGCGATAGAGGATTAAGAAGAAGGTGAAGTAGACTCTGAGAGAGGGTCAGTCTAGGTAGCCACAAGACCCTATATATGCTCATAGTTGTAGAATCTAATATGAGGAATCATCTGAAAGTGTGTCACAAGTCAAGGGATTTCCACATGCTGTGTTAGCAATGATAACCAGAATTGTTTCTGTTTTTGCATACAGAGTTTCGGTCACGGTGTACCAACTGCTGAAATGTTCTATAACATTGCCTGGAATGTAAATATCTGAAGAGTAAGGGGGTGTCAGAGAATATTGCACACATTGCAAAAACCTCAGAGGGGCGGGCAAGAAGAAATGTCTTTGTACTATGTTCCTATAAAACTGTCTTGCAAACTGGTTTCTGGGCTCTTGGCGTTGGAAGTGATTCCAGCCACCAGCCCGGCCGTAATAAATCTCTTTTTCCTTATCTGAGGCCCTTTTCGCATTAAGGTTTCTCGTGCAAGCGGGGGAGGGCGGCTTGCGCGAGAAGGCTCCTCCGGGAGGCTGCTGCTTCCCCGCTCAATCCTTCCATGAAGGAACGAGTGGGGAAGCGGCAGCCTCCCGGAGGCGGTGGCGGCTCGTGCGTCCGCCCCCGCGCGCGCGCGAGAAAGGAGCCCGTCGCGTCCATCCCCCCCACGCGCACGCGAAGCAGGAGGTGTCGCGTCCGTCGCGCTAGTGCCCCGCCCGGCCCCTTCCTTCCGCAGGGGCGGAGGGAAGGAAGCGCAACCCGGCTGCCTCCCCGACGCTCCGCACAGGAGGTAAGTGCGTGCGGGCACTATGAGCATTGCATGAGCATGGGTGATTTTCGCTTTGAGGCGAAAATCAAAAAACCTGTGATTGCGCCGCTCCAGCCCCGTGAGCCCGGCGGAAGTGGGAGTGCGTCGTGCAGAGTGATGCTCCCACTCCCGCGAGGCTCACGGGGCTGTTGCGCAACAGAAAGCCCGTGCGAAAAGGGCCTGAGTCTCAAAATTCCTGCAACAAAGGTAGCCACTCCAAGTTAACAGAAGAGGAGTCAGTGATCATTTCTGCACTACATTCTTATAGCGTGATTATTCTATTTTCAACATCCTATGGAATCCTGGGGTTTGAAGTTTGGGAGGGGCCAGCCGGCCCCTCCCGGAACTGCAAACCCCAGGATTCCATAGGATGTTGAAAGTGGAATAATCGCACTATAAGAGTGTAGTGAGGAAATGGGTAGTGATTTGCAGAGAGAAGAATAAAGAGATTTTATGGCATTGGTGTTTGTGACTATATTTTATGGTTGTTTGTGACTGTTGTGACCCCTCCAAAAAAGCAAGCAGGATGGCAATGGAGAAAGTTTAATGGGGGGAAGACCGTAATTTTAAATCCAGCCCTATAGCCCTTGAAGAAGATGTACGAACACATCTGGACTAAATGGATTGATGGTTCAGTTCTCAATGCAGCCACCAGATGGAAGCAAATGATTAGAAATATAAAATCCAGCAATTTCATTTTGCATCTTGGGGGCTTTTCTGGTAAGGAATCCATGAAGCGTCTTGGAAATCCTGGGAGGCAGAATGTGAAACACTGTCTGCAATGCATGTAAGCAATTTGTGGGGAGAACCAATGCCATTAAATTTAAATTATGAACAAATGGAGACCTCCAGCCACTTGGCCACCAGAAGTGATGATGCAAATAGATTCAACTTGCTTTTCATTGCTGTAGTGAACTTGTCTATGGGAGAGCAGCAGGGAATAGGTAAAACCTCTGTCAATGCTTTATGGGAAGAACTGAGCTATAAATTAAAGAAAAGAACATAGAGAACTTCAATATATTACCATAGATGGTAATATCCCATTATTATACCCAAGAAGTATAAATGGCAGTGGACAGAGATTCCACAACCATTGATAATGTAGTAGTTGTTGTTATTGTTTGCTTTCAAGTCATTTCTGACTAATTGCAACCCTAAGGTTGACCTATCACAGGATTTTCATGGCAAGATCCCTCTGAGGTCTTCCACTGAGGCCGAGACAGTGTGACCTGCCCAGGGTCACCCCGTGGGGTTCCAGGGTGAAGCAGGGATGCAAATCCAGGTCTCTAGGAGTCTTAGTGCAATACTGGAACCACTGCACATTATAGTGTATGTTTGTGTTTACGGCCATTTCTGCACTGGACTGTTGTAGTGCTATTATTCCACTTTCAACATCCAATCGAATCCTGGGGTTTGAAATGTAGGGAGTCCCTCCCTAAACTGCAAAGCCCAGGATTCCATAGGATGTTGCAAGTGGAATAATAGCATTACAACAGTCTAGTGCAGAAATGTCCTACATGTCCACATGAGGGCAGCAGAGGTCTAAGGAAAAAAAAGATCTAGGCCATTTCCGCACTAGCCTGTTATAGTGCGATGATTCCACTTTCAACATCCTCTGGAATCCTGGGGCTTGCAGTTTCGGGAGGGGCCAGCTGGCCCCTCCCGAAACTGCAAGCCCCAGGATTCCAGAGGATGTTGAAAGTGGAATCATCGCACTATAACAGGCTAGTGCGGAAATGGCCCTAGTTTGTGCTAGTTGAGCAGGGAGGACAGGGAAGAGAAAGCAACAAAGAAAACATGAATTAAGGAGCATTGCTTTAACCTTACAGCATTACTCGATTACTTAATATCTATATTGCTTTTAAATGAATAATGTGATCCAGGCCAATTTGAATACTAATGTAGAATTGCTGGATGATGGTGACGACGACAACGGTGTCGTCATCCTCATGTAATTATTGATGCATTATTCCAATCCCCAATATATAGAAAAGCTAATTAGGGCGAGTGCTGATGATATGGAGGTTTCCGTAATCCTAATGCCTCCAATCACTGCATGCAAATAAATCTGGCTTGTTTATTGTTTTCCTGTTGTGTTTAAGAGCTACGTTAGGAAAGCAGAGGACCGGGAGTAAAACCTCTCATCTGTGTGGCGTGGTGGACCAATACCTCTATTTTTTATTTTACTGTGAATGTGACTGCGTGGTGTATGGTACTAACACATCTGTAATAGAATCATAGAATCATAGAAATGTAGAGTTGGAAGAGACCCAGGGGCCATCCAGTCCAACCCCCTGCTATGCAGGAACACCCTCAAAGCAATCCCAACAGATGGCCATCCAGCCTCTGCTTAAAAACCTCCAAAGAAGGAGACTCCACTACACTCCAAGGCAGCATCTTCCACTGCCGGACAGCCCTGACAGAAAGTTCTTCCTGAGGTTCAGGTGGAATCTCCTTTCCTGCAGCTTGAATCCATTGCTCCTCGTCCTGGTCTCTGGAGCAGCAGAAAACAAGCCCTCTTCTTCCTCTACGTGGCATCCCTTCAAATATTTAAATATGGCTATCACGTCCCCTCTTAACCTTCTCTTCTGCAGACTAAAAATACCCAGCACGCTTGCAGTTCCCATCATAGCCACCTGAGGACAGCAGATACTTAGAAATCTGTATTCCAGCCATTTGAAATTTAATATAGATGTACAAATAAAGAGAAAAATCTAGGTTAAAAAGCACAAACTAGTCTGTGAGCATCGGTACTAACATCTGTAGAGAAAGCTTAGGGTAGGAAATCCCAGAAAATGTGTGTATTTTATTTTTATATTTTTAATAAAAAGTATTTAAAAAATACAATTGTTCCCAAGAGCCTCATCCAGTGCTGTAGAGCCCACAACTCATCATGGTTTGGAGGAGATCCAAAGGTACCGAAACAGGCTGGAGGACAGACAGTGTAGATCTCAGAGTGAAGATGACTGGGGATCAGTGAAGACCTTCTGTTGCGTCTACTATGCACCAATGCTGGCAAGAATTCATTCTTTGCCCATCCCATCACCTCATGTGGCCACCCAGCAGTGTTATTCCAAGTTGTGGAAAACCTGCTGTGATCCCATATTGAGAAACTTGTACAGGAACCCTTGGTCACCTGCCATATAACATTTGCTGGATACTTCCAGGGAAATTCTCCTTTTCCTTGGATGCCACAGCTGTTGCAAAATCTGGAGAGTTGAACAGCGTGCCATCCAGTTACTTTCCTTGGGATCAGTTCCAACTGTTGTGGCCTGGTGGTGTGGACAAGATGCTTGAATGGATCCGTGCCACATATGTGTGAGCTTTACCCTTGCCCATCTTGACTGATAAAATCCCACAGAGGTGGATTGACTATCTGGGTCCAAGGGGTGATTCGTGCCTCACTTTATCAGGGGAAGGTGCTTGCTGCCTTGAAGGAAGTTGTGGTATGCTCTCTCTCTTGAAGAAGACCTACTGTGTGATTTGGCATCAATACGAGTACAGTGTTTAGGTCAAGGGAAGTTCTAGTATCACCCTATGGCTCGATTTTCCAAAGCTGCAGTTCTCAATTTATCCACATGGGAGCAGCAGAGGATTAGGAAAGGGCCATTTCTGCACTAGAGTGTTATAGCGCTATGATTCCACTTTCAACATCCTATGGAATCCTGGGGTTTGCAGTTTCGGGAGGGGTTTCAAAGGCCTCTCTCTAAGCTGCAAACCCCAGGATTCCATAGGATATTGAAAATGGAATAATAGCACTATAACAGTCTAGTGTGGAAATGGCTGGAGTGTCCACCACCCTTTGAGACAAATCTATTCCACTGTTGAATTGCTCTTACACTAAAAAAAGTACTTTCTAAGGTTTAGGCATAATCTCTTTTCTTGCAATTTGAATCCAGAGGTTTGTGTTCTAGTCTCTGGAGCAGCAGAAAACAACCTTGCTCCACTTTCTACATGACATCCCTTCAGATATTTAAAGATGGCTGTTGTGTCACCTCTGAATCTTCTCCCATGACGTTTTCGCACTGGACTGTTATAGCGCGATGATTCCACTTTCAACATCCTATGGAATCCTGGGGTTTGCAGTTTAGGGAAGGGCTTCAAAGGCCTCTCCCTAAACTGCAAACCCCAGGATTCCATAGGATACTGAAAGTGGAATAATAGCACTATAACACTCTAGTGCAGAAATGGCTCATGTCACCGTTTCTTTTTACACCAGAGACTACTTGCAGGAGAGGGGTGGAAACATCAATCTGCTGTGTCCTGATCTGTAGAACAGAACTCTGTTGTTCGCAGCAACTGCTGTCTGGTGAATCAGGACTGAGGGACTTTACAATCCCTACGTATTCCCTACACTATTGAATACACAGGAAACATGAATATCAACCAGCCATGAATGTGTAACTTTAGGTTACACTTTTATAACTGGGATCATGAATTCCAACCATGATTTTTTATTTCAAACTTGACCCCTGGAGAGGCTGCTTGATGCAAAACTACAATCAGCCCTCCATATCCGCAGATTTTGTTTCCACAGATTCAACCAATCACAGATTGAAAATGGGAAAAAAAAAAAAAATCCAAAAAGCAAAATTTGATTTTGCTATTTTTGTATACGGGGATGCCGTTTTGCTATACCTTTGTACATAACGGGCTTGAACTTCCACAAATTTTGGCATCCACGGTGTGTGTGTGTGTCCTGAAACCAAACTCTCATGGATACCAAGGGCTTGCAGTATTGGAGCTGGATTTCAACTATGTGTCGGTATTTTAAATGATCATATGAGGGCAGCAGAGGATAAGAGACCTGTCTGAGAAGTTCAGAAACTACTGGGGAGGGGCAGATCATTTGTAGAGAAATCAATGAAGCAAACATCAATTACTTCCTGTGAGGGAAAGTAGAAACCACAGCCCCACTCCAACCCACAGAAATGGTGAAAGCGGAAGGGGCTGCTAGTGCAAGGGCTCCATATCTCTCAACCACCTTGGCCACTAGGAGCATGAAGTCCTGAACCATTAGATGTGCCTTAAAATCTCTGTTCCAACCAGCAGAAATGTCAACCTTTTGGTGTGGCTTTGTATGTTGGCCAGCAGGTGGCATAAAAGAAGACCTGTAGCTGTAGAGCTCACTGTTCTAAATGATAAGGGAAGGGTGAATGTGTTACATCGTTTTAAAGCAGTAAAACTTAAGGCCAACTTTAATTTAATAAAATTCATCGCGTCACCCAGTACTTAAGTGTTCCCCAAAACTACAGACCCCAGTATTCCATAGAAGGAGCCATGGGATCATAATTATGCAGGGCAGATGCACCCCTGACTGTCAACAAAACTTGATGTGAGCTCAGGGGCACAAAACACCCAAAGAAGAGACGACACAACTGCACAAACTCGGTACGGCTACCTTAAGAAGGTATTGAGTTATTTTCTAACGCTGATAACTCTGGATGTAGTGAGTTATTTTCTAACACTGACAACTTCTCATGTTGTGGTTGTTCTGTGCTATCAAGATTGCTCGTATGGATGGCAACTCTGTGAATGAGAGATCTCCAACAGCTCTGCTCAGGTCTCGAGGTTGTAGAGTCACAAAACATGTCAGGAAAAAGATCCCCTTTTCTAGAGCAGTTTCCTTTATCTTGAAAACATTGGTTGTACAGCAAAGAGTGGAATCAAGGGACTCTCCAGATGTTGGACTGGAATGTCCATGATTCCTCACCGTAGGCTAACGTGGCCAGCTGGGGCTTCTGGGAACTGAAGTCTAAACAGCATCTAGAGTGGTATGATTCCTGCCCTGGATGTAAAAAATGGCAGACGAGTCTGCAGGGACAGTGGCCATTTCTGCACTAGACTATTATAGCGCTATGATTCCACTTTCAACCTCCTATGGAATCCTGGGGTTTGCAGTTTCAAGAGGGGCCGGCCGGCCCCAGGATTCCATAGGAGGTTGAAAGTGGAATCATAGTGCTGCAACTGTCTAGTGTGGAAATGACCAGTTTGTGGCAAGGATAGGAGGAATGGTGTGTTGGTTCCAAATTTTGCTCTTCAGGTTTTTGGACTTCAGTTCCCAGAATACTTGACTGTTGAACAAACTGGCGGGACTTCTGGCTGGGCTGAAGTCCAGAAGGACCAAAGTTCAGAGGACCAAAGTTTGAGAGCCCTTGGGTTAACCTCAACCAGGGTTTGGAGTTGTAGAGGAGGCAGGTTGTCTATTTTTTTTCACATTGTTATCTACCAGTAGATACCAGTAGTAGCTGCTCCTGGTTACATCACCTAACATTTAACAATTTTTTTGAAAATTTTATTAAGTGTTCTTTTAGAAGGATATATGTTTTGCTTTGGGTGGGGGAAGACTTGATCCTGTCCCAGAACAAGCCTGCCATTTCTGATAAATCTGGAAGCCTAGGAACTGATGTCCCAAAACAAGGCCTTTGGGAAGTTTCCCCATACCCTTTGCAGATGGAAACCAGGACAGGTGAGGCCAAATGACATCAGATGTGATCAAGGAGAGGTTACAACAGTTTGCTTTCTCCTGAACCTACAGTGAAGGACAAGATTTTGCTCCTTCCTGTCCTTTCTCTCTGCTGAATTAATTGAGTGCAAACTACTCTTGCCTTTTGAATTCATTTTGCAGCAACTGAAGTAAGCCAGGACAAAGGAGGAAAGTGGGAGGAGGAAAGAAGAACTGGGACATTTTAAAAGCTAGTGAAAAAGTGGGACAGCAGAGGATTAATCAGGACTTTCTCTCCCAAACTGGGATACTTGGAGGATATGATTTCATTTCTTTGGCTGTTTCCACACTACACACTTATTCCACTTTCAACGTCCTATGGAATTCTGGGGTTTGTAGTTTCCTGAGGCCAAAGGGCTCTCTGGCTGAGAATTCTAAAGGCCCCTCCCTAAATTGCAAGCCCCAGGTTTCCACAGGATGCTGAAAGTGGAATAATAGCAGTATAACAGTGTAGTGTGGAAATGGCCTTTGTTAATTCCTATTGGGTTGACCCGGTGGCATGGGCATCTGAAACATGTATTTCCACTGCAGCCAACACTCTCAGTTCTTCACTGTTTTCCCTTCACTCCATGTAACAGCTCTTGAGAAAGTTATTAAATTAATCAGGGTGGTGAGGTTGTCTGCTCAGTTTGCGGTCCACACAAACTCTGCTATCTAGGTAAAATATGAAACAATTGTGGTACATTCACTGCAGAGATTAAAACTATCTGTGATGACTGTAAGAAAAAACCCCCAAACATATATTAGAGTAAAGGCTTATTATGTTATCTCAGAGGTCACAAAAATGTGTAAGCCTTTGAGATCCACTGATATCTTCTTCTGGGAAGACATTACGAAAAGTTTGTATGTGTGTGTGTGAGTGACAAAGAGAGAGAGAAGGCTGCTTTGATGCTCAGTTCATGAAACCAGCATCGTCTAAATCTTATGATGAAAGTTGGGATGGTGGCAGTTTCTTTTCAGCTTATATACACACACATATTTAGGAAGCCCCTATACCCCTTAAGAAAATGCACTGCTGTTACAATCTATTTCACAATCCTCTTGACTTTCCCTGGAAAAAACCCCAACGCACTGGAGAAATGAGCTGTCCCATGGGACTGACAAAACATTTAACTCCCAGCAGCACCATGTGTACAACAACAATGATCTACTTTACAGGGTTGGCCTAAGCCATTGTCTGTTTGCCACAGCCCTGTCTTCTGTAATATGAGCCTAATGATGATGGATTTTAAATATCATTTTAAAATGTTGACAGACTGATTTAACAGCATAATTGCATCTAAAACCTGAATGAAGATAGCGTTCGCCTTCTTTGTTGTAGCACCACACTGCTGGCTCATGTCCTGCTTAAGGATTCCCTCTGCCCCCTTGTATGCTGTTCAGGAGCCAACGTGGAAACTAAAAGCTGAATTAGAAATGTTATGGATTCCTACATTTTCTGCTATTTTGGAAGTGGGGACGGTGGTAGAAATATTACTGACCAAGACACTTAACATAAACAATGCTGGATTTCTGATATTTTTTAAAAATCACAGAATCATTGTATTGGAAGGCACCTCAAAGTTTATGTGGTTCTAACCTCCTACCAGTGTGAGAATATGCAACTAAAGGACCCTGAAAGGTAGTCATGCGTATGGAAAACTTGAACAAAATAGGACAATCAGCCCTCTAAAACCTGCAAAAGTTTTATGAGGTTTTAGTATTAGCCGGGAAGTTCCTTCTGCAGAGAAAGGGCGTATAAATCATTGGTTTGACTTGACTTATTTGGCCAAAAACATTGAAAGACTGTAGAGGCAGACCAGTTGTTTATGAAACCAAAAAGAGGAAGCAGTGGTTTGTGAACAGCAGCTGCACCTGTTGTTTGAGTAGCTGCATCGAGAGGCGCAGCTTTGGTCAAGCAAAGGCAGAGGCCATTTTGAGAACGTAATAAAAGCCAATGTGTTGGGAAGATCCTGGAACCCTGGATTTTTTAGTTTGGTGAAGTTCTAGAGAGGTTCTGTGGCTGAGAATTCCACATGCCCCTCCCAAACTTCCCATCCTAGGATTCTGTAGGATGGCACTATGAAAGTTAAAGTAGAGTCATAACACGATAACTCTGCAGTGTGAATGGGATCCTGGCCTAATTCAGAGTCAAGAGAGAGGGAATTGCTGCTACTTCAGGCCCCTTTCTTCCCCTTTTTTGTGTGATCTGCTTAAACGTGTGGCATAATGTGTGATTACGGTGTGTGTTGTCCTGCTAATACCACAAATGACAATAATGTGGTGTGGGCAGGAATGCAATGCTCAGCCCAAAATGGCACATCACTCCATGTGTTCTGTTAAGCTGAACAGAAGAGGGAGAGGCTGAAATGGAACAGTGTCTCTTGTGCTGTGGTCATAGTGGGCCATGGGGAAGGCTGGCCCTCCAGATGTTTGGGACATCAGCTCTCAGTAACTCCAGCCACAGCCTATGTGGCCAGTGGCCAGAGTTTATGGGAATGGTATGGTGAGCCAGCATGGTGTAGTGGTCTGAGTGTTGATCCAGGACTCTGTGAGAGTTTGAATCTCAACTTGGTTGTGCAAACCCGTTGGGTGATTCAGAGCAGATCACCATCTTTCAACCTCAGAGAGAGGCAATGGCAAACTTCCTCTTAACAAATCTGACCAACCCCCCGCCCCCCGTGATAGGGTTGCCATAAGTCAACATTGACACGAGGGCACCAAACAATGAAGAAGTCCAAAAATGTAGAAGTGTACATATTTGCCACCTCTTTGTCATGCAGTTAAAACACAGGAATGTTGTGGCTCTCAAGATGTTGTGTGACTGAAGCTCCCAGCATTCCTCACCATTGACTCTACTGACTAGGACAGCCGGGAGTTTCAGTCTAAGAACATCTGTAGGATTGCATGATCCCCTCCCCTGCTTTAAAATCTGACTTCTGAGTTTAGCCGGCCATCTACCAACTTGATAACAAAACAAGACTCTCCTATTCTTACAGCTTCATTTCTTTTCCCTAACATGCAATGGGGCATTCTTGCCCTCTTTCTATATTTTAGATTCGGATCTTTTGGAACTTACTGCTAGCCGCCTGCACCTTTCATTTCCTCTCTGCAGTCACAAGACTGGGCCTAGTAACTTTTCTAGCATTTGTGGACTTGGAAAGGACATGACTCTGTTTGTTAGGAACACAGAGTTGGTTTACAGTGGTTCAGATCCTTGGCCCATCCAGGCCAGTATTGTCCTCTCTGACTGGCAGCAAACACAGCTGTCTGGGTTTTCAGGCAGGATTCATCTCAGCCCTACCTGGAGATCATATCTGAGCATTAACGAGGTCTAACATTATTTAACTTCCCAGTTAACTTGGATGGCTGGGATTCTGTATAGCATTTATGGATTTGAGAGCCAGTGTAGTGTAGTGGTTTGAGGAAAACAGGATTTGATCCCCTGCTTGGCCATGGAAACCCGATGGGTGACCTTGGGTGCATCACACATGCTCAGTCCCCAGAAAACCATAAGTTGGAAATGACTTGAAGGCACAAAACAACAAGCTAGAGTCACAGATCCGTAACTGCTCTGTATTCAGTAAGACTACATAGTTTTACTGTAAGACTATCTAGATGCCCCCAGAAGGCCACCATAATAGCAATCCGCCACAGTGAGCGAAGTGTTACCCTGATTGCTTGGGGCTCCCTTAAGGGAATTTCCAAAATCTATCAAAATTGTGGGGAAATTAGTTCAGAGCACTGTTTAGCTTACGAGAGGCAGGGTAACTGAGCAAGGACCTTTGTAACCCAATGTATACCAGGTCAGGCCAAGAATTAGGCAGTTATTCAGTTTAAAGATTTTATTATATTATCAGTAATTAAAGCAAACAATGACTCACACACACACACACACACTCGTGCATTCATTCAAGAATTACTGAAGAAGAGAGTAAGGAAAATTGATAGAGACTTTGTTCTGGGGTGTTCCTGGGGAATACTACACCTGATCTGGTAGTCTTGGAAAGCTGAAGGCAAAGAACAGCCATTTGTTAAGGCTTGCCATGCAAACCGACAGCAAGGCTGGATGAAATTCAAAAATCAGGCCAGTGAACTCTCAAAATCAGGGGTTTATATAGCAAAAATTGTGCCTGAGGGCCAGACCATGAAACATTGAGAACAAAGCAAATTTCAGGCTGGACAAAGGCTTGGAAATGTGTTTGAACTGCTGCTATCGGATTAGCACTGGTAGATCAATAGTGGCCAATGTGCAGATTGGGGTGCACTTAGCATGGCTTTGTTAGTCATTGGCGCAAATCCGGCATCATTGTAAAACAAAATGAATCTGCAGCCAGGCCCCAGAGCAATCGACCAAGGCTTTTGAAATGCCCGCCTAAGAGGGGAAGTTTGGAAATCCCTGTCATTAACAGCTGCTTCTTGTGTACGTGTGTTTTGAGGGCCCTTGCAAATAAACCAGGGTGCCAGCAAAAGGTCAAATTATTTGATATCAAAAGAGATATCTAGTGTTATCAATGCTCAGGTCTGAACCACCCAGTAACAGAAGGAGGTCTTTCAGCTGCCTATTGGGGTGCAAGCAGGATGAGATTTCCAATCCCTTCCTGCCAGCAAGTGAGGTTGTGACAAGGAATTGTGACAGGGCTCCTGCTTCTGATTGCCATGGACTCACTCATTGTTGGCAGGGAACTGTAAATGCCATCCTCTAGGGGCCAGATCGGCAGCTGAAAAAACCTCCTTTGCTTGATGTAGCTGCTGGCTGTTAAGGTGGGCTTGGAGGACCAAGCCAGGAGTTGTTACTTCATTAAATATATATAACTAAATAGCCACAGTAGAACATCAGCTGATGTTTTAAGACAGGGGTTAAATGGCCACCTTGTAGGGTTGCTTTGGTGGTGGATTCTTGCCCTGGAAAGAGGTTGGACTTGATAGCTGTTGGGATTCCTTCCAACTCTATGATTCTATGGAATGAGACAAGAGCAGATGTGTTCAGGATGGTAGGAAGGTATATAATTAATTTGGTGTAAGAGGCAAAATCTTTCACAAATTAATATTTGACAGAAGCAAAAATCTCCTTTGATATATTCAGGGGTGATAAATGTCTCACTAATGGGTATTTTTTTGGAGGGGGCTTTGTATATCTGTTAACGGAGTGTTTTGTCATTCAAGCCATTCAAGCTCTGACATCTGAGTACTGCTGCCTGGGACAGTACCCAGAAGCCTTTGCTCCCTTGCACACCACTTGCTCTGTGCCGCATGGATGCTCCTGCCATGCAAATGCCCCTTCTCATACCTTGGAAATGTTTGTCACACACCCTGCCCAGCTGGCCTCCACCCAGTCCCTGAGTTTTGCACTCGCTCTCAGAGTTTCTCACTTTTGGGATAATTATAGACTTGGGTTGGTGGGGCTAGAAACTGAGAGACCCTGAGAATAGTAACAGAAAAACACGCAGCAAGATAGTTCCTGAGAGCAGCAGCTGGCTTCTTACAGATCATATGTCATTCTCTCATTTTCCATTATGAACCATGCCCTCTCCTCCTCTTTCTCCTTTCGTGCAGAATATTGTACCTCATTTCCATGAGTTTTTTTTTACAAACCTTATCCCATTCCCATAAGCTTATCATGGGCCCAGTCTAAATATCCAGAAGAATGATGCTAGAGGAAAGGGTGGTGAATTCAATGGATCAAATTAGACTGCACTTAAGTGGCATTTTTAGAAGCTTCACATAACTGAAAACTCTCTGTAAGTCAATAGCTGCCCCACTCATGTGCTAGGTTTCTAGTTGTGGGGATTTTTCCAACATGGAAGAGCAGACAAACATATTATTTATCTCCCCCAAGAATGTGACAGCACATGCTCTATGTTACAATCCCATTATGCTGCAGGTAAATGCCCAAACATCTTCTGTGAATGAATTCTGCCAAGAAAACTCCGTGATAGGTTCACCATAAGCTAGAAATGACTTGAAGGCACAAAACTGTGAGAGACTAAACATCTCCTTCCTTGTTGAGAAGCATCATGTTTACTCCTTGCACCTCTTTAAAAATGGATGAAATAACCAAATTCTATAAAAGTGGTGGTGGTGACGATGATGATGATAATGATGTGGGTGCCATCAGCAACAACAGCTGGCATGTTGTTAATTACAATGTCATAAGTTAGACATATGACCTTGTAACTCTTTCCAATTCACATGTACGATCATAGTACTGTTGTTACATTCATAAACGCCTCTGAAACCCACCTTAAAATCCTGCAAGCTCTACCAAGGGACTGTGTTCTGTGGTGCTGGTGAGGGGGGCACTGAAGGATGATGTGTCCAGTCCCCTGCCACCAGTCAATTGTGGTGTGCTGAGGTGTTGCAAAAGGACCTGATAGGGTTCCTTCTTCTGATATGGTTCTACCACTCACTGCTGGGTGGGTGAGTGTGGGCATGGACATGTTGTCTTTCAGCACCCTACTTGCCAGCATCACAGAACTCCATCCCTTGGTACAGATCACTGGTTTTTAAGCTGTGTTTCAGAAGTCAGATTGAGGGACAGTTCATAGCCATCATGTTGTAGCTATGTGTTGGATATAGGATCTCAGTCAATCATTATTTACCCACCCATGGTCACTGAACCTAAGAACCTAAGAAGAACCATGGTGGATCAGACCGAAGACCATCCTATTCTTACATTTTTTTTATACAGTGGCCAACCTGTGGCCTTTGATGGTGATTCTCAAATTTTGGTCCTCTAGATGTTTGGGATTTCATCTTCTAGAATTCTTGACTGCTAGATATGCTGGCACAGAATTCTGAGACCTGAAGTCCAAAACACTTGGAGGGTAAACACCTGAGTACTATGGTCTATGGGATGTTCACAAGCAGTGTTTGAGTACAGCATCAACTACCCTTCCATGTCAAAAAAGAGGAGACTTGATATTTATTACTATATATATTTATTGCTGTTCACTAAGAAAAGTAATGAGCACAAAGCATCAGTCATCAGATAACTATGTCAGTGGCAAGGAGAATAAGGAGAAAGAAGTAGTTGGAAGAAGGCTTGAGTACTTTGATAGGCAAGGAGATATGGGTCATTGTATTCCAGTGCATACGGGGAACTAGATGTTTTCAAGCAGACATGAAATGACAGCCTCTCAAGGTAGCTCTCTGCTCTGGCAGCAGGTTAGACTAGTAGGCTCTTGGGATCTCTTCCAGCTCTATGATTCTAGGTGAGTTCCCCATTGCTGCATAGATTGGAAACCCAAAAGTGGCAGGAAAGGGTGGAACAGAGAGAGGTCAGAGGAGTAGATGAATTCAATTCATGTATCTGTTTGTTTAAAACTTTTGCACCCTGCCTTACACCACATGTTTCTGAGGTGATTAACCATAACAAATATTTAAAACTATAACATGAAGATTAAATTAAGATGATAAAAGATTAAAAGTCACAAAACAAGAGTGGGAAGAACAGAAGTAAAAGCAGAACAATAGCAACAACAACAAAATCAATCATCTTTGCAATAACAACAACAACAAAATCAATCATCTTTGCAACCTTAGGGGAAAAATATTGCCTTCTTCACGTTATGCCCTGAGTGAGTGAGACAGGTGTCCCCAAAGCATCTCTGGGGAGAAGATTCTAGAGCTAGGGTGCCAGCAAGGAAAAGGCCCTTTCTGTAATTGTCACATGTTTTACCTCCGAGTCATTAGAGCAGGGATTCTGGCACAAATCCTAGAAAGTGAAGTTTCAGGTTTGTATAGGAGCATAAGTAGCTAATCTGTGGTAAAACAGGGAAAGGAGATGCATGGCAGATCAGAGGCTCAGAAAAAGGGGAAAATGTGGTGGAAATAAGGTCAAAGGTAGTACGCCTGGTTGATTTTTTTCAGAGCTATATGTGCCCACCATGCACTACTAACTTAACCACAGGCTCAGTGAGAACAGTGGGTGCTTCTGATGGCTGGTGGAAGTCTGTTCACCCAATTCTTCTTGAAGGCAGTGTATCAACAGATGCCAGCAACTGATGAGCCTTAGTCAGGCTGTGGCATATTTGGGCTGATGGTTTCTGGGGCTGAGAGCACCTCATCACTTATCATAGAGTGGGCCAGAGGGTGCTGGAAGAAAGAGACACTGGGAGGCATAAGGAGTAGGTGACTCTTTCCTGAGGGAAAGGCCTGGGTATTCTCACTGGAAAGGACGATAGTAGTGACTTCCTTTGGAAATGGAGCATGAAGTTCTCAGGAAAATGTCTGCTACACTGTAACAGGGATTATGTTCTTGTATTCAGGGCCTGCAGGCTGTCCTTTCCCATGCATCATGGCAGACAAAAGCCATTTGACCTGTTGGAGAGAAGGCAAAGAGCATGATAGACATGAAACAAGGGTGAGGGTAGGAGAGAAGTTTGCTCTCGGACTTGTCTTCCTTATGTTTTCCCTATTTGGGCTTGAATGCATATATTACTATCTATTGTTCCTCATCCTTCTCATCCTTCTTTCTTCAGATTTCATTCTCTGACTGACCAACTGTCCAACAATCCATCAATCCATCCGTCCGTCCGTCCGTCCGTCCGTCCAACCAACCAACCAACCAACCAACCAGCTAACCAATTGTTGAATGCTCCCTCTTAATTCCATTGCTATGATTTTCAATAGAACACTTTGATGAAATAGGTATCTACCATAATGCTGGTTAAAGGTATCAGTTCACTGTTCCACAAATCAAACTGTAGTGGAGACTTGGGTGGCTTGTAACTTTTGGAAGTGTGATCAAATGAGTTACTTTCTTCTCCTAAGTCAAAAAACTTCCCTTCTCTCCCATGTTCATAACAGTTCCATTATTTATTTCCTGTATGGAAATCCCTTTTTCTACAAAGGGATCTAGTATGCATTGGTGATCTTGGCCAGCTGAGATCAAACTCTACTACACTGGTATAGGATTAGATAATTTTATGTTCTGCGTCCTTTGGCCAAGAAAGTTCTCTTTGCAGGAATTCCCCAGCTTTGAGGTAGATCTTTTTTTAGCAGAGCTGAGAAAGAGTCTCTTTGCCTGGAGAAATTCTTTTGAACTTAACCATGGAATGAATCCATGGTTCGTTTTCCAACAGGTTCTGAGAAAACACGTGACTTACTCCATTTTGAAAATGCCTTCTAGGGAAAGCCCTGCTAACTATACCACTCCAGGCTAGGCAGCAGAAGTGGCTGGTGGCTGCACTCAGTGTTATGGGAATGACTTGGGTTTATGGAAGTTATCCATCTGTTGAATACTATTGTAAACAAGGTCCTGCATTTTGTATAGACTCCACCAAGATTTTAGCTGTCCTTTCTGCTCTGTTTCTGACCTGTTTTTGATTGCTCCCTTCCTTTCACTACCAAGTACAAATGTTGGAATGTTAGTTCCCACCTTTCTCACTCCCCTTAAATCATAGAATCATAGAAATGTAGAGTTGGAAGAGACCACAGGGGCCATCCAGTCCAACCCCCTGCCATGCAGGAACACCCTCAAAGCATTCCCAACAAATGGCCATCCAGCCTCTGCTTAAAAACCTCCAAAGAAGGAGAATCCACTACACTCCAAGGCAGCATATTCCACTGCCCGACAACCCTGACCGTCAGGAAGTTCTTCCTGAGGTTCAGGTGGAATCTCCTTTCCTGCAGCTTGAATCCATTGCTCTTTGTCCTGGTCTCTGGAGCAGCAGAAAACAAGCCCTCTCCTTCCTCTACATGGCATCCCTTCAAATATTTAAACATGGCTATCATTGAATAGTGCCATTGTGGCACTGTAGGCCACACTGAGAGCCAATGCAGTGTAGTGGTTACAGTGTTGGATTAAGACTCTGGAAACCAAGGTTTGAATCCCCACTGAGCCATTGACACCCACTGGGTGACCTTGGGCAAGTCACACTCTCTCAGCCTCAGAGAAAGGCAAAGGAAAACTCCCTCTGAACAAATCTTGCTGAGAAAACCCCACTATAGGTTTGCCCAAGGGTTTCCATAAGTCGGACATGATTTGAAGGCACATGGCAACTACAACAATGGCAAAGCCACTCACCTTGTATAGTGTCATTGTGGCACTGCAGCACACACTGAGGAGAAAGAGAACAAACAAAACCAAAATGGTGGCCCACAGATTTTCTATTTCTTCTTCTGTGTCATCCGTATAATCCATTTCCACTGATATCATCCCTGGTGGAGGAAGGAGTAAAGAAGTATTACTTCCAGTGTTCACAAATGTAAAATTGTCTGATTCTGGCTATTCACCTGCAAATGTCTCTACCTACTTCCTCATCCAGTCATTTTTCATAAAGCTGGAACCTACCTATGCTCTACTTTTATGTAGAGTTGTTAGAACTCCTGTAAAAGGCAGGCAACTTTTCAAGAGCTATGGGTTTCCATGGGAAATCTACTTAACTCAATAGATTTTTTTCTGCAGCCAATTGTTTTGCTGTCTCTTCTTATGTTTAGTGTCAGACATCTTGCATGTGCAAATGTCATCTATGGTCACACTGCATCATGGGTTCTGTATTATTGCTGTTGTTGTAGTTATCTCCTGTATTTAGAAATTTATGATGTAGCGGGGGAATCAGTGATGTACACACCTACATGTTCACCTGGAACCTGTACAGTCTTAAATATGAAGATTCACGTTTTGTAATACTAGCTTGGTACATGATCGCTGGGGATGACTTCACCAAAGATAGCATCTTTCTTTCATCAGAGATAATATACTTCATCTGTATATCCTGTTCCATTTCAAGTTGCCTTTGGATCAATGCTACTCAAAGTGGTGGCCCCTGAACTGGACCCAATCCCTGAGCTGCCAGTCCCTGGCAAGTTTCCAGGACAAAAAGAAATAACTGTACCCAATGGGCATAAATATGATGCCAATCCCTGGTCCAATGACAAAAAATAATTGCTGGTGCTCCACATCAGATAGCCTGAGAAACACTGCCATAGACTACTGCTAGTGATGATCTTTTTACAGTGCTTCTGGGGGCTGCACCAATAGCCATCTGCGGTGATGCTACCAATGTTGCTTGTCTGCCTTCTCTTCATGGCCAAGTCCACCCAAGGCTCAATAGTCATGGCAATGACTGAATGGAAGAATGCTGCAGAAATCTTGAGATCCTTAGAGAGTGAAAATGGTCTTTCTCTTTCTCAAGCATTTATATAATGTGGGAGTGACTTGTCTTGGAGAGAGCATGCGGTAAGCTTTGTGGCTGAGCTGAGTAGGGTTTTGAATCTGGGTGTCCAGCGAACAAGTTTAAGAGCAATCAGTATGGTGAACATGCCAGTTGTCAAGACTGATGACTGGAGTAACCAAGGATTAGATGAAGGCTATATGCCCAGGAAGTTTGATCTATTTATTTGTGCATAATAGAAAGCTGCCATCTTATTCAGAGTTTGGAAAGACATTGTTATATGTAACACTATTATTCTTTTACTCTGGGGAGCAAAGTGGGTATAGTGATGTTTCTTTCGAAAATAACATACAGTGGGCTTACCCATGGTCTCCTGACATGCAAGTTTGAGTTTCTATGACCAGGTCATGTCATACCTAAAATGGCAGTGGAGTGTGTGTGCGCATGCTCAAGTGTCTGTGTGCATTTTACCTCCATTAAATATAATGGGAGACAAGCATTTGCAAATTTCATTATTTGTGGGGGCTCCTAACAGAACTCCCAGATATATGGAGGGCTCACTGTAATAGGTAACATTATGTATTTCACACAATGAATAATGTTTGCTGGTTGTGTTTACTTGTGCAGTGATTTACTAATTGTGCTTAATGATTAACTGGGGAAATTTTGAAGGGATGTGTTAATATTTTATGCCTTAATCCTAGACTTTTTTTTTCTTTAAAAAAGGATAGGAAAAGTAACAGAAAGGAGCAATGAAACAAGCATCTTGAAAGGTTACTATTATTAGCAGCATGTTACTTTCAATTTTTAAAAATTTTTTTTAACCAATAATTCCTTGTTAAAATGGAACATTTCAAGATCTGATCTTATTCCTAGTTTAATGTTTGCCATCCAAGAAGCATCTTTCTTCCCTTGGTGGCTTCTAACGAACTGCTCCAAGGAATGAATGGTCACCTCCTTTGCATATGAAAGCAACATAATGAATGTATGTGTATGTGCATATTTATGGTGATTTATGCGGTATGTTTTTTTTTTAACATAGGGGGTCATATTTCAAGTTGCATTTCTGTCCCTTTTTCTGTTTCGCCAGGCCAGATAGTTTTCTCCACTACTCATTTTAAATTCATGCATTCTTAGGTACCAAAATCAAACTTGAATGTGTTTATGATGCTTCTAACTTTGCACATGAATGTGAGTGGATGCTTATACCATTCCAGGTGTGAGAACATCCATGACCAACAGGGCACCTCTGCACTACAAATCAGAATGACTTCTAAGTCTGTTGGTCACAAAATATCATTTATTGTGAAAGGATAATGGACATTCCAATGCTGTTTAGAGTGGGTCTTTGACAGAAAGCCATTATAGTTAAACCAGCATCAAATCAGTTAGTATTTTTCGGTGTAGATGAGAAAACAGCAATGGAACATTTGGAGCTTACAGTTTTCAAAAGGAGGGCTGGAGCTCATGTTTTGAAAGTCCGTTTTACTCTCTCTTTGCCTTGGGACATTCAATCATTGCAGTATCAGAGTGATGGAGGTAGCTGCTCCTCTGAGTGTGTGTGAATATGCGAATTTTAAATGCAAGGGGTATCCTTGAACTCTTTCTGGACATTTGCTTCCTACTGCTGTACAAGGTGAGTGTTTTGCCTGAGAAAAACACCACCCACATCTCCATCACTGCTCACAGAATTAGAGCTGGAGGTGGCCTGGTAGGCCATTTTGACAATCAATCTGTTGTTTGATGCAAGAAGTCCCAACTAGATTAACCTTATAAGTTAACTGTTGAACCTCTGTTGTGAAGAGCTTTAGCAAGGGAGAGCCCACTACTACTTCAAGCAATGGGCTTCAATTTTTCAGCTCCTTTGTCCATCAAGAAGTTTCTGCTAGTGCTGAGGTTAAATCTATGGGACTCTAACTTCACGCCATTAGATCTAATCGCAGCACAGAACTACAGTAGTCCATTAACCTGGCCTAAATGCCTTGTGAAGTTGGCTGAGTTTTCTGTCTCTCATTTCCTTTACTCATATCTCTCTTTCCTCCAAGGCTGGAAATCAAGGTAGGTAGGTACGTAGGTAGATTTCTTGGTTCGTTCATTTGTTCGTTCGTTCGTTCCTTCTCTCCTTCCTCCCTTCCTCCCTGTGTGATACTTGTCATGTATGAAATCGTAGGTTTCAGTGCTTGAAAGGTACAGCTAAAAAGATATCAAGTCTTGATTCCTATTGATTAGTCCCAACTACAGCAGACCCATAGCATCCATTGTTGAATTGGCACATAGGCAAATCCCATTGATTCAATAGACTCCTCTATAGTTGGACTTCACAATAGGATTCAGGCTCAGGTTTCCTGGTGCATTTAGCTTTGTGAGATTCATGTATTTGTGATGTGGAGGATGGCCTTATGCATTGCAGCGCTGATCATTTTGAACAAAGAGATCACATAAGCTCTTAATAAGCTCCTTTGTTTGCCTGAGCATTTTCCAGATCACCAACTCAGTCAGTCTGATCAACCAGGACTAGTAATTTTAATGAAATCTTTCATCTTCTTCTGGTTTTGTTATTTGATTTCACTGCTGTTGTTGGGTTTTGATAGGCAACATTGCAAAATGCTTGGGATCTTTGGAATGAATAGTAGCCTAGAAAAGTCTCAATGTTTGGTCTTTTTTTTTTAAACAAATAGCCACAATACTGTAGTAAAACTGGGTTCTATGACAGAATGCACTGGACAGGTGCATTAAACACCTGGATCATAAATTTATTTGCTAGCATCACTATATCACCGAAGGAGGGATGGGGAGTGGCAGAGTGGCAGGGGTGAAATGGCTGTGGTGGTGTGGCCATGGGGGAGAGTGTTGTGGAGGATCAGGACAGCATAGGAAGTCCTCTTAGTCAAGGTAGAATATTGCCCGACCAGGTCCTGCTCTGTTCAGGAGCCAGTGGCACAACTTTCTCTGGCAACAGGGATGCGTTTCTTTTCTGTCCCTTCATCACTACTGCACGCTGCTCCACAGAAGGATGTCACATTGGCATAAGAGTGTTATGCTCACATAAATCATCAACAGGATTCTACAGCCCAGGTTCTGTCTCACAGTTGAGGCCTGGGGACAGCAGGTGGAAGCCTGCAGTTGTGGGATAAGGCAGAGCAGGACTTTCTCAAAAGACTGTCCAGAGAAGGGCAATCAAGATGATCAAATGTCTGGAAACCAAGCCTTAGGAGGAATGACTGAGGAAACTGGTATATTTAGCTTGAAAAGAAGATGGATAGATGACACAGTCGCTGCCTTTAGATATCTGAAAGGATGTTATGTAGAAGATGGAGCAAACTTGTTTTCAGCTGCTCCAGAGACTGGAACACAAATCCATAGATTCAAATTGTAAGAAAAGAGATTTCACCTAATCTTTAGAAAGAACTTTTTTTTTAAACTGTAAGAACTGTTCTGCAATCGAATAGATTGCCTCAGAGGATGCAGAAGTCTCCATCTTTGAAGGTTTGAGATTGGATGTGCATCTTTCAGGAGAGTTTTGGCCGTGCATTCCTGCATGGCAGGGGGTTTTATTAGATGGTTCTTGTCCCTCAAACTCTAAGATTCTAGGATTCTACTGTATCTCTATTTCTCTGTGTCTTCTCAACTTTTAAGATCTACAGAGGATGGCTTTCTCCTCATCCCACCACCATCACAATTGTGTTTGGTATGGATGTGAGCCAGAGCCTTCTTGATGGCTGCTCCTAAGTTTTGGAAGTTCCTCTTCTTGAGGGAAGCTCAGTTGTCTCTCTCCCTGCTCTTTTTCTGCCATCATGTGAAGATGTGGTCTATTTTGGTAGGCTTAGGTAAACTTTCTTAAAAATTCTTTTTATTTAGGCTTAAATAAACTTAACTTTCTGGGCCAGAAAGGTATTTTAATGCAGTGCGTTATGCTTTTATCCTATTGACTATGCTTTCATGTGTTTTAACACTGTGTTAATTTGGTGTTGCTAATAGAATGGTTTATTTAATGGCTTTTAAACTTCTGTATCAAATAGGTTTTATCTGGACTTTGTTCTGATGTCTCCTTGGGTTACAGGACAAAGGCAGACATAAATAAAATAAATAAGTAAATAAATAAATAAGGAAAGTAGGTAGGTAGGTAGGTAGGTGAGGAAGTGTTTGAGATGCAACAAAAACTGCTCTGGAAGGATCTGTAAATTAACCTTAAATAAGCATGTTTGAATAACATTATGGCTCCTCACCCTTGAATTCCACTCCGGAGTACCATGTAGAAGACAAACAGCGTGTAGGAGTGGAGAGCCTGTTAGGCTCAGAGAAGTGAAGAATGTGTTTATGTGTGAGAGTTGTGATACAATTTCTACTTAGCCATGAAGTTCATGGGATGGCCTGGAACAAAGCATTCTATTTTAGTCCTGTCTTACTATGTTAAATCATTGGAAGGGAAGCATGGAAGGACCCAAAGTAAGCATGGGCGAACTTGGTCTAGAACGTAAACTAAGTACAGGAGAACCCAAACTAGAACCTAAAGTAAGCATGGGAGAACTCAAATTAGAACCCAAACCAAATACAGGAAAACACAAATTAGAACCCAAACTAAGAAGTGGAGAACTCAGACTACAAACCCCTTAGCTGCTTGTTGAAACTAGAATATAGTTCCTCCTGTTGCCAACTTTAAATTCTGGCATTTTGCTTTTGTAAGATTAAACTCATTCTGTGTCCGTTATGGAACCCATTCAGCCACCCCTCATAAGGCACAATGTTGTTAGAAGAGACAGCAACAATGGACATCTCAGTTTTGAGCCACTGATTGAGTTTACTTTTATTCAGCCAATGGCCGTGCATGCGCATCAGAATTATTTACACACTGTTTGGTTTAACAATGCTAGAGAAAATTCTGGGGTAGGGGGACAGGGATGCAAGTGTAGATGAGAATGTTCTTCATTTTTTACCATAGGATTTCTCGATACTCTTCTGGATGAACTTCATTCTCAGGCCCTCATGGACAACCATGCAAGTGTAGGAGTTGCCTTGGTTCCAGTCTGCCTTCAGGACATTCAGCTTGCTGAACAAGAAATAGGTGCCATCGCCATTGCTGAAGACTGGGGTGGTGATGTAGCTGGTTTCATCCAGAGGCTCATTATTGTGGAGCCATTTCAAGGAGATTTCGTTGGGCTTGAACCCTTTGACCAGGGCGGTGATGGAGACGTATCTGCCATTAGATGTGAGCTCCTCAGGGTGAGGACGGAAGAGATACACACTGGGAGCGGAGGTGGCTCCTTGTGTGCCAAGAAGCAGAGCAGAATAGAAAGAGAGAAAGGCAACAGTGGTTCAGCTAAGGCCAAAATAATAGAAACAAACATCTTGAAGGGATGGGATGGGAAATTCTCCATTACTGTAGGTCTTCCTGAGATAAGAGCTATAAGAAGGTGTCCCTTATACGCAGCAAGACACTTAGGTATTTCTTATTCCTAGGTCACCAATCTGATTCATGTTATTAGAAGTCTCAGCAACCTTATTCACAGAAGAATATATGTTTTGGGAACAAATGTGTGAGCTGGGGTGAGGCCATATCATCTAATCTTGTCCCCAGTGTCATGGTGCTATATTGAGCTGCAATTGTCTTCTGCTTCCATGGTTAAAGGCGAGCTCCTCTTTCAGATGGACAGATGGACACAGGCAATGGTGGTGGGCGGTTTGCAGGTCAATGAGCAGTAAATCCACTCCAGGATTTAAAGGAGCTACCCAAAGTGCTGAAATATACCCCCAATATCTCCAGTACCTTGGAAAGCTTGTTTAAAACTCTGATAAAAACCTGGAGTGAATTTACCAGCCTGCTGATATATGAGCCCCCACAGAACACAAAAACAACAGTAGCCTGGTGACTTTCACATGCAGAAAGAGAGGTGCAAAGTCTGCTTTAAAGAGAATATTCTGAATATGAATGGCATACATTGCACATAGTGCTCCGTTTGCGTGAATTTTCAGTATTCTCTTCCTTGACCAGGAGAACACTGAGAAATAAAGGCTCCCAACTGCAAAGTGAAGAGCAGACTGGTTTCTCACTTACCTTTCTTCTTGTTAATCCTGGCTGTCTTGGGTCCAGGCAAGTCAGAGTGTGTCACCGTGCAGGTAAAAGTCTCTCCTGACACCCAATCTCTGTCTGTGAGGATCACTGAGCTGGATGCCGACATGGTGCCGTTCAGCTCATCTTTCACTGTTGTTGGTTGAGGCGACATGCCTCCTGGTTTTTCCCGTGACCATTGCACATCCAATCCAGAATCTCTCTCCATGTTGATGATCATACAGGTGAGCTTGGGTTGCTTTTCCAAATAAATGTCCTCGGGGCTTGGGGGTAGGATGAACATTCTAATCTCTGTGGTGCCGGTGCCTGGAGATTCAAAAACCCATGTGAAGACCCTAGTTTCTCCCATTTACAGGATTTTCTCCCAAGCCACATTCGCCACCATTTTTTGAGTTGGATCTAAAGCTTCCCCACTTCAGACTGATCACACAAGCATTTGCCGATCTACAGCCATATTGAATGGACATTAATTCATTCTCATCTTTTTCTGTAAGCACAAAATAAATTGCTTTGTTTTGGCTATATTTCAGGATTAACTTGTGTGTTTGTGTGTGTGACTGTGTAAGAGAAATGGAACCACAAGCCCTTTGCTTTTCTTCAGTCCTGTTCTTAGTTCTCTTTGGAATTTTTAGAAATTCAAAATGGGTACCACCATTAAAAATGGCAGCTGCCTCTTAGGGATGTTTGGAGGGAAGCTGAATACTGACAAAAAAATTTGCGTTCAGCTTGAATTGAATTACACTGAATTCAGTGGGATTAAATCTCAGGTAGATATGTATATTCCTTTCACAATTTTTATAGGGATCAGAGATTAAGATGAAATACACCTGTCTTAAACAAATTCCCTGGAAGACCCTCTGAATGGTATTTGAGTTATCTTGTTAGCAGATACTAAAAAAATGCGCAATGGAAATTGTTACCAAGTTCATTTTCTCTACTGCTAAGGTTTGTATACAGTGAGCCTTCCGCTTTTGCAGGTTATGGGGGTGCAAGACCACCGTGAAAGTGGAAAAAATGCAAGTAAAACTAAAAATCACGAACACTAATTTTTTTTTTGTACCTGAGAACAGTTCTCTAGGAACTTCTAGGTCATCCAGGGTGATTCTATGGTAAACTTCCAGCAGAAGTGGGATACAGAGTCATGTTGGATAATCTACAATGCCTAGAGAAGCATTCTCTCTAGGAATCTCTAGGTTCTCCAGTATAACACTATGGTCCACTTCCAGCTGAAATGGACCATAGAATCACTCTGGAGGACCTAGAGATTCTTAGAGAGAACATATTTTTTATGTGGCAGGGATAAATAGGATAAGATTTTTAAACAAACAAACAAATAAATAA
Organism: Ctenosaura bakeri; assembly: GCA_948474755.1. Lineage (NCBI taxonomy): Eukaryota > Metazoa > Chordata > Lepidosauria > Squamata > Iguanidae > Ctenosaura > Ctenosaura bakeri. The sequence continues at coordinate 164,331 of CAOLHI010002461.1, read as the reverse complement.
ATAAAACAACCCATGTATAATCAAATCCGCAAGTGCTGAAACTCCAAAAGTGGGGAGGCCCATGCTGTGATTATGTTTCAGACACACAGGTAATACTTGGGATTTGTCTCCCTTTTCAAATTGTACTAAATTAGACTAAGTTTATTATGGTTTTTGAAATATAAATAACTCCTGAATTGATATTACTCTGTCTGTTTTATAGGGTTTAGCTTTTGTATTGTCCTGAGTATGAGGGCTATCTTGTATTTTAATGGTCTGTGACTTTATAATAAAAATTGGACTGGATTTGATTGTACTTTGTTTCAGCTGGTTGTGAATTGCCTTGAATCTCATGCTGGGAGAAAGGCAGGATATAAATAAAAATAAAATAAAATGAAATAAATGCATGTTGTAGAAGAAGGAAAAGATTCTCCTTCAATTTTCTGGACAGTAATTAATCTGAATCAATCTAATCTCAGCTATGGCAGACTACAAGCCATCTACTGAGGCCTTCAAATGGAAATCTGGGATGTCCATTTTGGTACGAAAAGGTTGGAGAACATGCAGTCCACAGACCACTTGCCGTCTGTGAATTTGACCTCCCTGTGATAGCTTCGCCTTAAGGTCACCATAAGTTGGAAATGACTTGAAGGTGCGCAACAACAATACTTATGCCAACCCAACTATAAGTTTCAACTCAAATGACAGTCAATACCTCCGCATATGCTGGCCTTGCTTCTCACTTTGCTCTGGGTGGCTTGATGAGTCACCTGGCAGGAGTAAATATTCCCCTCTTCCCAGGATGCTTGGCTGACGTTGGCTGTGCTGATGGTACTGAAGGTATAACTTTTCTCATCTTGCCTAGGATTCTCCGTGACTGAGGACAGCAACGCAGTTTGCTCCCCCACTAGCCAATCGACTGTCACATCTTTGGGATAGAAGCCTGTTATACGGCACAGCAGCTGAATGGTAGCATCTGCCGATCCATCATTGCACGAGGAGTGGAGCAGGGTGACCACTGGAGAAACTGGCACATTGGCACTCTTGCATTCTGAAGGAATGAAAGACATATAAGTGGTATGAATGGCCAGCCATGTCAATGAAGCAATGAATCTGAATGGAGCTTTATCTGGAGGACTGTATTCTCCTATCTGAGCCCACTGTATTTCCAGATCAACTGAAGGGGCAGGAAACACAGAAGAAGGCTTTCTTGGTGGCTGCTCCCAGCTCTGGAACCTCCGTTTAAGAGAGGTTAGACTGGCACCCTTATAGTGCAGTGGTTTGAGGAGTGGAAAGCAACCCTGAAGACCAGGTTTCAATTCCCTGATCAGTCATGGAAGCCCTCTGGGTGACTTTGGGTACATCACAGAGCCCCAGCAAACCCTGTGACAGGTTGCTTTAGGATCACCATTAGTCAGAAATGACCAAAGGGCACATAACAACATCAGATTGGCACCCTCCTTGCTATTTTTTTGCAGCTGGTGGGGGTGAAGACTACTTTTTTTAAGAAAATTCAGCAGGCCTTTCAAGACTGATGGCTCTAGTGGATTGGGTCTTGCAGCTTTTCAAGTTCAGACTAAAACCCATGGCAGACTTACTGCTCTCTGTCCTGGAAGCCACTGATGTTGGTAACATAGGTCCATCATGCCACCAAAATAAAGAAGAGGGGGAAAAGAAAAGTAACAGATCCCATGAATATAGAGTTTTATGCTCAAGCTATTCAAAAAGTGGGTCAGACGTCAGGGCATTTTGGCCCTTACTTGTGAAGTCTGTTAAGGTGCTACCTACATTTCTCAGGTGTCAGCCTCACTACTAACCAGAGAGCCCCATCTGCTTCCAGGCCTGTCTTAAGCAGCAGATATGTTATTCAGAGCAGGGATCATTTTCTTTTGTACAGTTTGCCAAGCGCTTAGCATGCTACACAAAAGTCTAGCAATAGCTATCCATCACATGAGAATCAGAATAGTGTAGTGGCTTGAATGCTGGAGTGAATAAGGCTCCAAATCCCTGCTCAGCTATGTAAAGCCACTGGGACAAGTTACCCTTTATCAGTTCCAGATGGCAATGGCTAAATCTTCTAAACAAATGTTGCTGAGAAAACCCCACAATAAGTTCACCATAGGGTTGCCATAAGTTGGAAATGATTTGAACGCACATGACAACAATACCGTCCGACTCCCATTTCTCCACCCAGATATTTGATTCCCCCCCCTTTTGCTGGAGAGATCGCTTTCATGAGGGGAAAAGAAGGAAGCAGCTAAAAAGTTTCCAAACAGACTCACCTTCAATGTCTTTGTTGGCTGTGGAGCTGGTCGCTGTATGTGCAACATTGCATTGGAAAGTCTCAGACTTCCAGCGGGAGACTGGGATGGTGAGCTGGCTGCTCAAAGTGTAATGGCCGCTGGAGAGAGCTATTGCTGGGAAGTTCCGGATCCCTGTGGAGATGGCTCCTGAATTCCACTGCACGGTGACAGGCTCAGGAAAGTAGCCGGTGACCAAACATCCGAGGGTGACCTGGGAGACGGTGGAGAGATCTTGGCAACAGGGAGACAATGGGAACACAGCTGGAGCTGTGGGACTGGCTGTGAGGGAAGAAACAAAACAAACAGGATGTTTCTCAGTCAAGTGCTTCACAAATGCCTGAATTCCAAAGAGAAAGAGAGATCAAGGTTTCACTGGGGTGTGTCCACACTACACAGTTAGAGCAGCTTGATACCAGTTCAGATGTCATAGCTCTATCCTACAGAATCCTGGGCTTTCTTTGTAGCTTAGAATTCTGTGAAGGATAGTTCTAGACCACGCCCATGAACCAACACTGGTTCTTAACCTGGGGTCTGGAAACCCTTGGTGGTCTGCAGAGCCCTCACAGGAGGTCCGTGAAGCCCTGCTGCTGGACAACAACAGCAGCGGCAGCAACAACAGGGATGTGGTAGCGGGGAGGGCGGTGTGAGTGCCAAAACTGCTCCCTTGTCTGCAATGAGAGAGCAGTTGGGGCATACCTAAACACCTTCTCCTATGTCCCTCCATGCCTACTGCACCACCACATCCCTGATGCAAGGAATATGGCGGCAGGTATGCGCGTCCATCCAAATGTTCCCTTATTTGTAAATTAGGGAGCAGTTTGGGCATGCGCACATACCTGCCTCCATGACTCTGGAGACCAGGGTTTGAATCCCCACTCAGCCATGAAAAATCAATGGGTGATTTCAGGCAAGTCATATTCTCTCAGCCTCAGAGAAAGGCAAAGGCAAGAAATCTTGCCAAGGAAATCTCCATTATAGGGTCGCCGTAGGGTCGCCATAAGTCAATTTTTAAAGAGGAGAGACAACATGGCTGGAGAGGACCTCCCTTATCAGTGGCACTTTGTTGTTGTGTGCCTTCAAGTCATTTCTGATTTATGGCAACCCTAAGATGAACTTATCACAAGATTGCTTTTTTTTTTTTTTTGGCAAGATTTGTTCAGAAGGGGCTTGCCTTTGCCCTCCTCTGACACTGAGAGAATGTGACTTGTCACCCAGTGTCTGAGTGGGGATTTGAATCCTTGTCTCCAGAAAGCCTTTAATAAACAAACAAACAACAAACAAACAAACATTTGAATATTTAAATCTAAATTTAAATATTTAAATCTTAAGTCTTAGGGGTCCCCAGCAACAAATTAATTTTACAAGAGGTCCTCAGTAAAGAAAAGGTTAAGAATTATAGACTACAACATTAAAACTTTCTGGCAGAGAATTACGAATAATTTACCAAACAATAAAGTATAGGATTCCATAGGATGGAGCCATGACAATTGAAATGGTATTGAACTGGTACATTGGTGTAGTGCAGGTGTATCCCCAAAGCCGCTAGAATCTACTCAAAATTAGGATTACTGCATATTTTAGTTCTTTGCTGCTTGATGCAGGGGCAAGGATGTGTCTGAGATAAGCTGATTTGACACCCCACCTCCATTTTCTGAGATTTTGTCAATTCTCAGTCAAGCACTTCTAACCAACTTTTAAGATTTTTTTTTTTACAATGTTCAGTTTTGCGCACAATACACCTAAATTAGTTAACAGCCTTTGATGGCTAGCCATCCTGAAATAAGGCACTGGAAAATTAGGCAGGAAAATGGAGGAAGGAACATCAACAATATGCCGATGACACCATACTATTAGCAGAAAACAACAAAGACTGGGAATGGCTATTGAAGAAAGGGAGAAAATGCAAAGGCAGGGTTACAGTTGAACATTAGGAAAACAAAAATAAAAATCATAGTAACTTTAATGCAGATGACAAACACATTTAAATAGTCAAAGATGTCCTGTACCTAGGCTCAGTCAGTTATCAAAATGGAGATTGCAGCAAAAAAATCTGAAGAAAACTAAGACTTGGAAGGGCAGCAATGAAGGCACTAGGCAAGGTCCAGAAGTGTAAAGATACAACATTGAATATCCCAAATGTGCTGCTTAATTGTCAATTTGGCTTTTTTGTTTTTAGCTTTACTTTTAATTTGGAATTACTATTATTATATCAATTGTATTTTATTGGATTTTAAAAAATTGTATTTTACTGTCGGATCTTTGCCACTTACCTCTTTTACTCTGTATGCTAATGAAGTGTTTGTGATGCTGGTCTATGACAGTAATAATAAAGATTCAATTTGAACATTGAATAAAATTGGGATTGTCTGTGCTATTGTATTTTTGATTTCTAGGTATGATTGTGAAAGCTGGACAGCGAAGAAAGCTGATAGGTAGAGAATCAACTTAGAAAGGCAGTGCAGAAGGAGAGTTCTGCAGATACCATGGGATACCAAAAAGACAAACAAATGGTGTCTAGAGCAAATCAAGTTTAAACTCTCCCTAGAAGCCACAAGAACTAAGTTGAGACTGTTGTACTTTGGCCTTTGGACATATCATGGGAGGATATGACTCATTGGAATAGATAATGAAGCCTGGCAAGGTATGAGAGAGTAGAAAAAGAGGAGGTCTGCATTATGGTTGGATAGACTCAACCAAGGAAGCCATGGCCCTAAATCTGCAAGACCTAAACAGGGCTGCTGATGACAGGGTGACTTAGAGGTCTCTTGTTGCTGTAAGTCGAAGCGGACTTGAAGGCAGTTAAGAACAACAACATTATTCTCAAATATGGAGTGGCTGACTTCTGACTTTGAACTTCAGGTAAACTTTAAGTCTTCAGTCCTGAACACACACAACTAGAGCAACGTGTCTTAAACTGGTGCCCCCAAGGGATGATGGATCAACACATCTCTCCTTCCACAGCCAGCGTGGTTGTAGGATTTCAGTGTAATTCAACTAACATCACTTCGACAGATAGTCATGAATATCCATTCCCCCAAGATAATGATAAAACAGCACCAAGTAACTGCACATAAGAACAACTTCAGTCATGTACAAGTTGACTGCCCAAACCATCAAATGGAATCCAATTCACCACATGAAAGCAAACCTGTCCTTGTATCTCTAAGACTGTGGGTTCATTTAACCATCATTTTCATCTCTGCTGCTTTTAATTTATGGCAGTTTTTTTTAGAATGGCTTTTTAAAATAGTTTTTATTGCAAACTCATTGAAAAGAAGTTAAAAAAACATATTACATAGACAATTTATATGAACAATGAAAAGGGAAAAAATGGAAAAGAAAGAACAAAGCAAAAGGTTAAAAAAAGCATAAAAAAGAAAAAAAAAGGCTGCTTCTATAGACCTTTTAAAATAGTCTTTTGAGGAATAGTGGCATATTACCGAGCTGTTTAATAATTAATCAGAACTTGGAAAAGTTACATTCTGGACTACTGGAATCCCTAAATCAGCACAACCAGCAGCTATGCTGGTTTGGTGGGATTACAAGAGCTATTGTCTTTAAAAAAAAAAAGAAGAAAAGAAAAAGAAAGTAACATCCCCCAGTCCTAGGAATAAAATTTAACACATTTTGAAGTTGTTTAAAAATGAACACAGAAGGTGCAGGTCGAGGACAAGGAGGGCAACTGAATATTTGGCAGGCAATCTGATGCATGCTGAATTCAAAACACTAGCCACAACTGTTGCTGGGATCTACTTGGATCTAACTAAATCAGTGTGATGATGGGACTCTGCATTCCTCACTGTGGGGTAGGCATTGAAACAGTGATGGAATCTGCAGTCCTGCAACATTTGGAAAACCTCATGATTCCTACTCTCAGCATTAATAATTTCAGGATCAAGATCTATCTTGATTGAGGCATTTTTAAAAAAAACTGGCATTGTCCACACCTCGAAAGATTACTATTTCTCTTTAAAGCATTCTGAATTTTCAGTTCCTCTTATTTCAGTACCATCTGCACTTACAGGCAGCCTGCATCCTGTTTATGACTAAGTTGCATTTAGATTCGAAAGACAGCTAGCAAAGGGTCAAAAAAACCAGTAGTGTTTGAAAAGAAAAAAAAGAGAAGACAAGAAACAAAGACACACTGATAGAAAAACAAATAATAGAATATTAGAACCATAAAGTTGGAAAGAGCCTCATGGGCTGTTGAGTCCAATTCCCTGTTCAGATCACAGTCTCCAGCTAAAGCATCCTCAATTCGTGGCAGGAACAGAACACAACACAATAAAATAACATCAGGTTCCATTTTGTACTCTAAATTCAAAAGATCATTCACAAGTTATTCAAAGGTGGAGGCTCAAGGGCCCAAACTGTCTCTCCATTATGCTCTTTTTAGCACAGCTTTCAGTGAGAAGTGGACACTTGTGGCCCTCTACATGTTGCTAGATTACAACTCCCCTATTCCACACCTTCCAACATTTCACCAATGAAAATTGGCCAAACAACATCAGAGTCTGGTCAAGACACCCAAAGATATTAGCGAGGAAGAACAGACAAGCTAGGAAAATCTCAGCGGGTTGCTCATGCTTGAGTCAACAGGGAAAAGCAAGACTCTGATCCCTCTTCTGCTCTCTCCCCTTGCTGAATTACGGTAAAAAACTGCTTTTCCATTTTGAACTTTTGCAACTGAAGTAGGTTGAGGAAAGAGGGAGGAGGAGAGAGAAACTGGATATTTTAAAAGCAGCTGGAAAGATGGGATGGCAGAGGATTAATCAGGACTCTGCCTACCATAGGTGCAGTCCAAATGGAATACAGAAATATAGGATGGGGGACACATGGCTGGATAGCAGTAAGTGTGAAAGGGATCTAGGAGTCTTCATAGACCACAAGCTGAACATGAATCAGCAGTGTGATGCAGCAGCCAAGAAAGCCAATGCAATTCTCGGCTGCATCAATAGGAGTCTGGTGTCTAGATCGAGGGAGGTACTGGTACCACTCTACTCTGCTTTGGTTAGACCTCATCTTGAATACTGTGTCCAGTTCTGGGCACCCCAATTCAAGAAGGTTATGGTCAAGCTGGAGCAAGTCCAAAGGAGGGTGACCAAAGTGGTGAGAGGCCTGGAAGCCATGCCCTATGAGGATAGACTTAGAGAGCTGGGTCTGTTTAGTCTGCAGAAGAGAAGGTTAAGAGGGGACACGATAGCCATGTTTAAATATTTGAAGGGATGCCATGTAGAGGAAGTAGAGGGCTTGTTTTCTGCTGCTCCAGAGACCAGGACAAGGAGCAATGGATTCAAGCTGCAGGAAAGGAGATTCCACCTGAACTTCAGGAAGAACTTCCTGACGGTCAGGGCTGTCTGGCAGTGGAATATGCTGCTTCGGAGTGTAGTGGAGTCTCCTTCCTTGGAGGTTTTTAAGCAGAGGCTGGATGGCCATCTGTCGGGAGTGCTTTGAGGGTGTTCCTGCATAGCAGGGGGTTGGACTGGATGGCTCTGGGGTCTCTTCCAACTCTACATTTCTATGATTCTATGATTCTATATTGGGACAGTTGACTGTGCTGGTGGGACTGAGGGAAGTTGCAGGCTGAAATTTTATCAGTAAAACCAGAGCTATACTGGCCGCAGATCTACAGTGTTACTGTCAAAATCTATGGTTTGCTACTTTAGAGCTGTCAGTCTTGCCCAAACATAAGAAATATTGTGTGTGTAAAGGTAGAAGTTCAACAGATGAACTATCTTCCATACCAATCAGGTGTAGAAGACTCCTAATGCTTTTTTGTTTAGCTCAGTGTTTTTTAGAATTTGGTCCTTCAGATGTTTTGGATTTCAACTCCCAGAAGCCCCAGACAGCTTGGCCAGGGATTCTGAAAGGTGCAGTCCAAAACACCTGAAGGACCACAATGGGAAAACTGTTAAAAGCAAGGGAATCCACCCACCAATAAACAACAAACCAAAGCAAAATCAGGCAGACATTGACAAGCCCAGGGAAGTTAAATGAAAATATTCTGTTTTTTCTGATATGGACAGCTTGCCTACTTACTCAAAAATTCCAGGGTAAAACCAAAGTAAATATGGACTAAAATCCTATTGTTGGTATTATCTAGAAGAGACCCATTGAACCAGTGGGATTTACCTGTATGTTGACTTGCCATTCAACAATTGATTCAATGGGTCTACTCCAGCTGGGACAAGATCCCAGCCATTGTTTCACAGGAACTTGCCGAGAGTATATCTGTATTACATTATAAGCATACATTAGAGTTATAGTTGTTCCACTGCCTGAATTTTCTGCAAAGGATCTTGGGAGCTGCCATTTTGTGTGGAGGTAAAACACTCTGCTATTTTGTAAAGGGATAAGAGAAAAACACCCTACTTCCACACTACAGTTTCCTCTGGGACCACAATTGCTTTCAGGTGTGAACTTGTAATGCTGATCTCAGCTTCACCTGCAGCAATTTCCACCTTAAAATCAAGATCAGCTAACTCTTCCAGTTCTTAATTCATGTTAAACTTGCTCAGCAGAGGCTGGGTGGTTCCTATCTTAGTGGAGCTGTGAATCTGCTCTGGGTTTTAGCCCAAACTTTTTAAAGGAACTAACTGAAGTGCTGAGCCTGCTTTAGGGCATAGGTTTCAGCAGCTTTGACAGATCCTTTAAAGTTCAGACTGAAACCTGGAAAGCATTCATGGTTCCACGAACACAGAAGCCACCAGCTGCCATGGGAATGCTTATTCCTCCTTTCCTTCTGATAGGTCCTGTTCTGACTTCAAGACCCTGCAATCAAGGAACAGTCCTGGTTGGATAAAGATGCTACCTTTTTCCTTGCCCCGACCCCACTGCCTTTAAGAACATGGAGAAATGTGGGTCATGAATGGATGAAACTTCTCCCTTCCTTGATTTCTGGGTGTTAGCAATTTCTGTTGGCCAGATAGCAGGCAAAAGCAAAGCACCACGGCCTGTTAAAAGGTTGGCAACTTCTCTTTCCTCCTTGGCTGGTTAACCCTCCCTGCCAATGCTGCATACAGAAAGCAGAAGCCCAGCCTAACAACACCTCCTTCTGTCTAGCTTCATACCTCTTTTCCCTTGGAGAGCTGGAAGAGGAGAGGGGCTTTTGCAATCATCATGAGTGCTTCCTTTCCTTAGCCAGGGTTGCAGGCATGTCCAATGGCTCTGCTGTCAGAAGAAAGGCCAATCTCCTCCTGGTTTTAGTCTGAGCTTATTGAAAGTGCCAAAACATGACCCACAAAAGGAGGCTCAGGACCTTCAGCCATTCCTTTATCATTTGATTAAGAACCTGGAGCAGGTTTAGCACCCTACTGATGTTGGAGTCACCAATCTGCAAGGTTGGTAATATCCCCAAAAGGTTGGTGGTAACCTCAGATGTCCTTATTGCCAGAAACTCAATTGAGAGTTCTTTGGAACACCTGACTCATCTTCCCAGCATTGAGCTCTCTGATTGTAAACCACTAGGGATCACTATTTTCACTTCTCAAAGCTGGGGATGATACTGGCAACCAAAAATTTATGCTCTAACATTTATCTTAGTTTTTGCTCTAACCCAGGATTGGGGCACCTTTTACCCTGCAGATATTGTTGGGCCCCCAGCCTCCATCATTCTTGACCACTGGGAAAGATGACTGGGGCTGATGGGAGCTGGAGTCCAAGAACATCTGAAGTGGGGGCAAACTGTTTCTCAGCTTTTCATGAATCCCTCACAACTCCATTTGAACTTAGGAAAGACAGAACCAGAGTTTGGAAAGTTGCTCTTTTGGACTATAGCTCCCAGAACCTCACAGCCAGAATAGCCACTAAAGGATTCTGGGAGCTGTAGTCCAGAAAAGCAATTTCCCCAAGCTCTGGGTAGAACCTTGGAGTCCTAATTCTCAGTACACACCTTCTGGGCTGAGCCTACCTATCTACCTACCTACTCACCTACCTGCCTATCAACCAACCAACCAACCAACCATCTGGCACTCAGTTTTGTTCTAGGCTGCTGCACTTGCTTGTTTTCTGATGTAGACCCATGGCTGGTAGATCCCTCTGAGTTTCTTGGACCCCCTACCTTTCTAACACTACAAAGAAGCATCAGCATTTTCCTGCTCCTACATGCAGCTACAGAGAAAGTTTGAAAGTTTTTCTGCTCAGCACAGCTTTTCCTTGCTCAAAGTTGAAACCATGATCCAAGAATATTGACTTTTGCCTGCTTTTCTGCAAAAACACTAGGTCTCACTTTGAGTAGTAGAATTATAGAGGCGGAAAGAAAAAAGTCCAAGGGCTAGGTAGACCAACCTCACTCCCCCTCCTCCAAACTGTGAATCTGTTCATGATTTAAGGTGTTACCTCCTGCTCCATCTACGGACAGAATGCAAGAGCTCTGAATTGACTCTCTGTACCAGACCCCATTTTCGTTTAAGAATTGGATTTAGAATTCATCTCAGGCTCCTAGCAATGCTGCCCTAAATCACTAAACAGCACCATAGCTCAATGGCAGAGGCACTGGCTTTGCATGCATAAGGTCTCCAGGTAGGGATGGGAAACATTTCTACCTGTAACTTAGGAGAGTTTCTGCAAATCATTGTCAAACAATCCTGGACTTAGATGGGTCAGTGATCTGCCTGCAGCTTCCTTTATTGTACTAGCTAACCTCCCTGAACCTGAAAGGATATTTCCATTTTGTTCCTCTGCCGCTCTTCTTAGAAATAGCAATACAGTTCTCAGTAGGCATTGGGGAACAGATCCATGGTCCTAACTTGTCCAATTGCACTCAGTTCCAGAGAGAACTAAGGACGCTGGGCTGCCACTATAGGCACAAGCAGATGGTGTCCTTCATATCAATGGGCAGTGAATCAGCTCTGGGTTCTAGCCCAAACTTTAAAGAAGCTATTGAAGGTGCTGAATCCTATTCTCCAAATGCGTTCTATACCTTCATTAGCTCCTAGACTAGAATGCAAAATGAACTCTCCATTCTACTGAATCTACCAACTACCACTGACACCCTGCCCTACTCCAGCTACCACTTGCTGATTTTTAGGGTAGCAAGCAGGACCCAGGAAGCTAGCTCCTCTAAGCCACTTGTTTCTAGCCCTCATGGATTTCAAACCCCCAATGCTTCCAAAGGGTTTGGAAATTTGGCTCCCTCATATGTTCTGCCCAGAGGGAAATAGATTTCCATTTCAGTGTCAGATGGACTGGACAGGCTTGGTGCCTTCAGCTAGCTAATGTTTCTGGAGCCTGTTGCTGATCTGAGAAGCCAGAAACCTACCATTTTAAAAGCTAAACCATTCAGCATCTTTTTTTTCCGCTTCCAGAACTGTCCCAATCCATACCCTTGGAGCTCAGCTCCCTGGTTCAAAACTATTAAGAGCCACTGCTGTCTCTTCTCAAAGTTGGAGGTGGAACACAAGAGTACTGGCAGCTAGAAATCCCTGTTCTAACATTGCCCTAACTGAGGAGGGGGGAATGTGTCACCCTCCAGCTATTGTTGGAACCCCAGTTCCCATCCTCCCTGGCCATGGGGCATGCTAGCTTTAGCACATGGGAATTGGAGTCCAGCAACATCTGTAGGAGCTCTAACTCACCACAACCTCAGGATTCCACCTTAAAGTTGGATGGAGGGAAAGGTAGAACTATAGTTCCCAGAACCCTTCTGCCATCATGACCCAGGGCTGGGGGGCTCTGGGAGCTGTAGATCAGAAAGAAAACTTTTCCAAGAATAGAACCACCCTGAAGGGAGTACAGATTTCCCACCCTAGTTTGTCACTCTTCATAACCTCATTGCTCCACTTCAACATTTACGTGGGATATAGCTAGCTTCCTAGAAGAAAATAGCGTATCTTCCAGTTTAACCCCAAGTTTGGTGCAGCTTTCCAGGTATTCTTCAGGCTTGCTAACTCTTACCTTGAAACATGCTGTTGAGCTGGTAGCAAGAGGCTTCCAGAGAAACCTCAGGCTGGGACAGACTTTGTGATCCCCTCCTCACTCCCACCCAGCTTCCTAGCTCAAGCCTTATGTTCTGTCTTGTGGAAGGGAACCCTAGCTTGGAGCAGGTTTGTGGGTATCCCCCTGGCTTTCTGCCAGCTTCCTCAAGCTTGATGCTCACCTGGGATTTCCCAGCAGAGTTTCAGGTACTGTTCTTAGTCTGGGTCAGCTTACCTGAAGCCTGATGCCAAACTAGGCATCAGAGCTAAGAATCTGAAAGCTGAGACTGAGAAGAAAGATGTATTTCTATAGGACTATATCTCCCAGAATTCCCTATGGCCAGCAGCCTCGCTAGTTGGGGGATTCAAGGAGCTGTAATCCAAAAATAACTTTTTCAGACTAAGGGTCAGAAGTGGATTTTCAGATAGCTTCTCTGGCTACCAGGTTCCTTGAATGTTGAGGCTTATCTCAGAAGGTGAGATGGGAATATGTGGTTGAGCACCACATTTGAAGCAAGCTTCTCACTCAAGTGGGGAGGGGAAGAATTTTCAAGATGAATTTCAGCATGCAAGGTTGCCTATTTTCTCCATTACTGCTACTAGGGACCCTTATACACTCTTGCTTCTGAGTTGGAGACTGGCATTCAGGTAGCTTTCCTGCTTCCTTCTAGGCATAGCTTACTTAGCAAAACTGGGCAAATTTCCCTTTTTTTGGACTACGGCTTCCAGCATGGCCACCGGCTAGGGGTTTCTGGGAGCTGTAGCCTATGCGCAAGACCTTTTTCAAGCTCTGTCACCTAATTTCTGCTAAATTTTGTTGGTGCCCCTGGCTATCTGGGAGATCAGCAACCTTTCAACTAAAGATTGGTCTGGGCTTTCAGGAAGGCTCCTTAGCCACCTTTAGCTTTTGTAACAGTAATGAATTTCTAGGGAAGAGAAGAATACCTATGTCAGCACGTAGCCTGATATGGAAAATGAGTATTCCCTGAGCTGAGAGAGCAAGTCCAAGTGCTCTTCCCAGCACCTTGCTTTAGACCTCTTGCTCAGCTGAGTTGGCAGCAAACTATGAACACACCTCCCTTGAGGTTGGTTCACATATACCTGGAGCTCCCTACTAGCTTCTACTGAATTCTGACGCTTGGTTGCAATCCCTGCTGGCAGGTAAACCAGACCTTGGTTGCTCAACACCTTGGAGAAGGCATCTGAGCACTTGAATTCAGGGAAGCTGCAGGATGGATCTAGGCCGTGTTTCAAATGGTTCCTAGCTGCAGGCATCAGATTTGGGAACCAACGGAAAATTTCCTGTTAGCCTCCCTGGAGCTAAGGTACTTAGCTGGGGTATAGAATGGAGGAAAGAGACAAGCAAGCCTTAGAGTTCCACGTCAGCTGTGAGACTTGAATATCCATATGGGAAATCGAAACACGGATGACAAAGACTCTTAAAGGCTGACAAGTTTCATTTAGCACAAATTTCATAGACCTGCGTGGAAGCTTAGGCTAAGCAAAAGTCTTGAAGGCGCCATGACAAGCTAGCATGGCTATTTTCCTTTGGAGTTTATTTTATTTGCATTCCATCCAACAACAGACACTAATTGTTAAAAAAATAAATAAATACAAGTCCTCATGTCTAGGCCTATTGCTGTCCACTCCTTTTGCAGAAAGGACGATTGGTTTCAGAAAGTTCTTTTCTCTTTGATTTATTTATTTTTCTACATTCCAAAGTTCCCTAAAATGATATATACCCTCACAGACCCACACATATATACCCCTTTCTTACTCACCAAACCAAAGGCTGGAGTTGACTGAAGCAAACCTGCAGTTGCCAGACCAATTTCTTTCTGGGTGTCTGTTTCTCACTGGAAGTCATCTCACTTCTAACAGGGCCTTCAGAGAGGTTTTTCCCCTAATGTTCTCAGAAACTAAGCCCCCCAAAAGAAAATTGCAGTTGTGACGTCCTTGGAACTGGCCTGAAGACCTGAGGGAAAAAATGTTTTCATGGTTGGGTGAAGTCGAAGGGGCTATAATTGGGAGCCTGTATGGTCAACATGAAACAGATGCCCACCCACAACTTCTCCTTTTTGCCCCAGTTATTTGTTTGTGATGACATGTTTACTTGTTTTCAGATTGCAGAAACTGAGTTTACTGGCATTCACAAGACAGCAAAAGAGTCCCTTGGTGTTAATGGGGTCAACAAAACTGGCAACCATTTTTTTTCACTGACCCATAGGGTCACAGAAACTTACACCTGGAAGAGGCCTTAAGGGTCATCTAGTCCAATGTCCTGCCATGCAGGAATATACAGCTGGAAGATGACCAACTCTCTTTTTCAATACCTTCAAAAATGGAGAGTCCACACTCTTCAAGGCAAGCTATTCCATTGCTGAACAGCTCTCACTGTTCAGTAAGAAAGTCTGTCTTCATTTTTAGAGAAGAAAGGTGCCATGGTGTAATGGTTTGAGCATTGGACTAGAACTCTAGAAACTTGGGCCACATTCCAGGGGTGGGCAACTGTGCCTTTTGCCTTAAAACTATGAAGAAAGCCACCCAAATATGTAAAAACACATGAAAACCTACTATCCACAAGCTCCTCCCAAGCCCTAACTATCCCCAAGTACCTTTCTTGTCCTTTAAAGCCCCTCTCAAAATGGTGATAGGAAGTGAGATAACGTCACTTCTGGTCACCATTTTGAGAGGGACTGCAGAGCAAAAATGGACTTAAATGGAGATGGATGTGTGTGGAGAAGCAGCATGCTGGGGTGTATGGGGGTAGAAAGGGAACTCTGGCCTCCACACAGTTGTCTACCCCCGGTTTATACATTTTAATTAATAGACTGAATCCTTTTTTTAAAAAAAACAACCCGTCATGCAAGATTGGCTATGTCAACTGAGTTACTGGGGCACTATATCCACTCTGGCATATAATTTGAGCTTTAAAGGGGCTTATTTATGGGAATGAACCTATTTAGGAGATAGAGTTCAGCACCTTGGGCAGATCCTTTAGGGTCTAAACTAAAGTCTGTGGTGGATTCATTGTTCTACTGACATGGAAGCTGCTGTTGCTGAAGGACTGGTAGTTGGCAGACTTAGGGGTAGCATTTAGAGGGGCAGAATAGACAGTGTATTGGCACTGCACAGTTCTAGTAGTTTCACACCATTTTCACTGCCAAGGCTCTATCCTATGGAATCCAGAGATTTATAGTTTGATGAGGTACTTGGGACTTCTCCTAAAGAGTGTGATCACGCTGCTCTGAGCTACAGTGCTACAGTCCGAACTCTTCATCTTTGGAGATCTTTTAATAGAGGTTGGATAGCCAGGAGTGCTTTAGTAATTTTCCTGCATGACAGAGGATTCAACCAGATGGCCCTTGTAGTCAATTCCAACTCTAGGATTCTAGGAGTCCTCCATGAGTCCTCTGGCAAAGAATCCACAAAACTGCAAATCCCATTTTGTCATAATGGAAGAACAGCTCAGTTCATGGAACAGGATACCATGGTAAACATACATACTGAAGAACAATCTGTACCAGATGAATTAGTGTTTTTTAAAAGCTACATTACACATTTTTTTTCAGTTGATGGGTAGTTGAGGTGTAACCAAAGAAGTGAAGTGAAAAAAATAAGCCACAAAATTAACCATTGTACCTTGCCGCAAGGGTTATTTCACAACCAATGGTGGTGAGCATTATCAACCTCTTTATTTAAATTGTGGCTTATATTATGGTCACATATAATTTTAAGACTTTCACCTTCTGTATGAAATGGAGAGTCCTTCAGATCAGGGAGGGTTAATGTTTAACCCTGCGGTTGCATGTGGTCCCCAAAACTAATTTTGTAGCCCCTTGACCCCTCAGAATTTGACATTGGTTTAAAATAAACACCAAGAAAGCAATATTCAGGATAGAGACCGAGAGTGTTTAGTTAAAGCATTTATTCCTCTTCCTTCAGACCCAATGGCACCCAGAGGAGTTCTGTTGTTGTTTTGGGCCTTCAAATCATTTCTAATTTATGGAGACCCTAAATTGACCCTATTGTGGTTTTACTGGGGCTGAGAGTGTGTGACATGCCCAAGGTGGTCTTCCATGGCTGAGTGGAGCATCGAACCCATGTCTCCAGGGTATAGTCTAATGCTCAAATTAGTTTGCAGAATTGTTGAGTTGACACTTCTCTGCCCTCAGGCTTACAAGCTAATAAAACATGGCACACAAATAAAAAGGAATGAGTGTAAGGCAAGGAATCAAATCCCACAAATGATGGCTGCTCTTTGCTCTCTCAGAGGCCATAGCACTGGGACTTGGCATGGAGAGAGGGCCTCCCACCAGTTGCTGGGCCCAAGGCATGATGGAGCTGTTCCTGGCTGCTCTTCTCTCCCTAGGAGGCCACAGCGATGGCCATTGGAATGCAAAGAGGACAGAATGTCTCTGAGGGACCACATTGACATAGAAAACCCCATCACATGTGTCATCCGCCCTAAGGACAACTGGAAGAAGTAAATGTTCTTTGAGTGGGTGCATGGGTGAGCTGGGTTCTTGAGAACACCAGCAGAGAACTGAAACCCAACGTAGAGAGCATTTTGAGTTTGGAAAGATTTCTGAAACTGCTTGTTTAAAATGGTTCAACAGCAATTCTGTCTCCTGTGTTGATATTACATAAAGTTTACAGCACAGGTACAGGATTTGCTGTAATGGAGTCAGGCTTCATACAGTCAGGGTGATGAAAACTTTTGATCATAGAATCATAGAATAATAGAGTTGGAAGAGATCACAGGGGCCATCCAGTCCAACTCCCTGCTACGCAGGAAGACACATCAAAGCACTTCCAACAAATGGTCACCCAGCCTCTGTTTAAAAACCTCCAAAGTAGGAGACTCCACCACACTCCGAGGCAGCATATTCCATGGCCAGACAGCTCTGACCGTCAGGAAGTTCTTCTTGAGCTTCAGGTGGAATCTCTTTTCCTGTAGTTTGAATCCATTGCTCCTTGTCCTAGTTTCTGGAGCAGTGGAAAACAAGATTGTTCCCTCTTTGATATGACATCCTTTCAAATATTTGAACATGGCTATCATGATGAACAGTGATAAGGAACTGCTTGCCATACCCTTGGATCCTCTGTTCAGCTAACTGCAGTAGCTCATAGTAGCTGGAAGGATGATGGAATTTCACAGTAACCAAAGCTGGATTGTCAATGATGCCACTGGGGCCAAACTCCCAGGGCTCTTGGGGTGTGGTGGGGAGCCCATGCTGCTGCTAGTCTTATACAAACACATACACACACAAATACACACTTTTTTGCACTCTGATGCTGTGAAAACAGAAATTCTCCTAGTGAGAGGAGTTTGTAGATGTCCCCCACTGCCATCTCCAAGAACATCCACTTTCCAAGCTCTGGTGTAAACTAGCTTTTGAGTTCAGATGCCAGGGATTGCCTGAAATTTCTGGGCTAAAATCTGAAGCCTAGAGGTGGTCCCTGGTGATATCTTTAAGTGTTGTGCATTGAGTGCCAAGCATTGTGTGTCATTCAACACACACCAACTCCAAATTCCTCCCAGTGTGCAGCACTAATGGAACAATTTCATGTGCTTGCGTGTGAGATAAAAGTAACAGAAACAGTTGTGGGCACATGGAAAAAAAAAATAATTTAGCTCATGCTTGCAATGCAATTCAATTATGTTTTAGTTATACAGACAGGAATTACAAGTAACTCATCATTCATAACCAGTTATTCCCATGCATTGGCAAATAACCCTTCCTCCACTGTTCCAAATATCCCTTCCTTCCTCTAGCCCTCAACTTGTTCTTGGGACATTTTTAGCCTTGTGTTGGTGGTACTTGAGACTAAGAGGAGCTAAAAGGAGCACTAGAGAAACTCCCACACTGTCTTTGTTTCGTGAAGCTGATCCTCATCTCTTTTTCCATTGGAAACTGTGTTGTGTTTACTCTTCTTTATTTAGTCACGTTGCTATCTTGTTTCATCCCCACATAACTTCCTTTCAGAGGTCTAGCTGACAGATGCAGAAGAATCAGTTGGTAGAATTGTCTATAAGGGATCATGAAGCCATTTCATCAAATCATAGAATCATAGAGTTGTAAAAGACCACAATGTCCATCAAGTCCAACCCCCTGCCTTGCAGGAACATACACTCAAAGCAGTCCCAGCAAATGGCCATTCCCTCCTCTGTTTAAAAGCCTCCTAAGAGGGTGACTCCACCACACTCCGAGGCAGCATATTCCACTGTTGAATGACTCTCACTGTCAGGAAGTTGTTCCTGATGTTTAGGCAAAACCTCTTTTCCTGAAGTTTGAATCCATTGCTCCATGTCCTAATATCTTGAGCAGCAGAAAATGAGCTTGCTCCATCTTCAACAGGAATTCTCTCAAATATTTAAACATGACTATTATGGCACCTCTTAATCTACTTTTCATCAGGCTAAACATACCTAGCTCCCTAAGCCACTCCTCATAGGGCATGGTTTCCAGACCCTTCACCATTTTGCTTGCCCTCCTCTGGACATGTTCTAGCTTGTCAAATATCCTTCTTCAATTGTGGTGCCCAGAACTGGACACAGTATTCCAAGTGTGGTCTAATCAAAGCAGAATAGCATGGTATTTTGTCATTCATTTCTCCATACCCTACTTTGCCTTTTTCAAAAATGACACTTTATACTGACATTTGGAACTGATAGTCTCCAGTCTTTTGAGCTCATGCTTTCTTCATTCTGCTATAGATCCAGTCCCCACCTTTCTTTGGCCACTTGTTATGGTCTGGCAAGCATTTAGGTTGCTGGGCTGATGATTTTAGAAACAATGCAAAAGCCTCATTTTAGCCACTAAGCCTATCCCCGTTAGTATGAGACTTTTATCTCGAATGGGATTCTTCTTATTTTCAGATACTGTGAACCATGTTAAGAAATGCAACTGTATTAGAAGAAATGGGCACATGTTCTTTTAAAAGAAATAAATAAATGAAAATATCTTACCATCAAACATCTTTCCACATATTTAAATATGGCTATCACATCACATCTCAGTAGTCTCTTTTCCAAGCTGAATTATTCAGATCTCTGTTAAGAGCAGAGGAAATACTTTTCCAGGTAGGAGATTCTGATAGTTAGCAAATTCTGACAAACAACAAACCATTAAAATCATAGCAAATCCAAAAGTGCAGGTATATGTACTTAAGGCTGGGCATAGGCAGAGAGAGAGAAAAAAAAAAGGAAAAGTCTTAAAGTCAGACCATGGCCTGTCCAAGCTTGGAAAATATTACTTTTTTTAAGACTGCAACTCCTGGAATTCCCCCGGCCAGTATGATTACCTTTTGCCTGCAGTGATTGGAAAACACCCTCCAGGATTTCTGAGATAAGCTTTCTCTGGCTGTATCTGGAGAAACCAGGAGCTGAATAGGGTGTCTTCTACACGTAAAACATGTAAGGTTTCTGTCCCTTGTCCCTTGTTTTGTTCCTTGCAGTAGAATCCCATGCCCTCCAAGATTTCACAGATGAAAACTGGGGCACCTGTGACCAAGCAATATCAGAGTATAGTCAAAATGATTGAGTTGAGTTTAATAGAAAAAGAACACAGTAACTCGGAGAAGCTGCAGCAGTTTGCTTTTGCCTGAGCACTACTGGGAAGGGCAAGGTTTCACTCCCTCATCTCCTTTGAACAGTTTACAACAAGTCAAGTAAGCTGAAACTGTTACCATGGTTCTGACATGCCCGTGATAGCACTAGATGTCTCTTGATATCAAACTTATTTGGCCTTCACTTGACCTTTCTCTGCCACCCTGCTCCACGTGTTTGCAAGGGCCACCGGACAAGCATGTAAACAGGTGCGACCGGTAATGGTTGGACATTCCAATCCCCATTTAGGCAGGCAGATTAATGCCACTCCGTTGCTTCAGGGACCATTTCTTGCAGACACACCTTGCTTAAGTGCGACTTTACACAAAGACGCACGGCCTTGAGCCGGCACCCTCTCAATGCTGAGCCATTTGCATACTGGCTGCACTATTGTTATCCAGCGCTAAGCTAATCATGTAAAACCTGACCTTTTCCAACGCTTTTGTCCCGCTCCAAAGTTCCTTTGTTCTCACCGAGCATGGCATGGCCTGTAGGCACAATCCACCCTATAAAAAGTCTCCGATTCCGAGTCCTCCTCAGATCGCTTCTGAGTTTCATCCAGCCTTGCTGTCGGTTTGTCCAGAGAGCTCCCCTCAGTGAACTGCGCTGAGCTTCCTTCCCTGCAACCCTCTGCTTTTCTCCAGGACTACGAGATAAGCTGTTGTATCACCCATTTCCCCCGAAAACTCTCATTTCTGTTTCCTAGTTAGCTGTGTGCTTGTGGTGTCTTTTTCTGTTGTTTGCCCTTTAATAAAACTACCATTTTTACTATTTTAAACCCTTGCCTGACTGCTCTTCTGACCTGATGCTGTATACATAGGGTTACAAGATCCCAGCTAAAGTTACCCTGCCTCTTGCTAGCTTAAGAGAGTGCTCGAGTTAATTTCCCCATCTTTTGTTTTTATGTGTCTATTTGGGCGCCCCTCCCGGGACCCCCAGAACACAGGGTAACAGAACAGGGAAAGTGGAAGGAAGAGAAAGAAACCGGAACATTTTAAAAGCAGCTGGAAAAAATAGGACACAGAGGATCAGAAGGCTGGTCTAAAGAGTCTCCTTCGCCTTAACTTGAGGCCTCAGAGTTCTGCCTATACCCCCTGCCCCAATTTCTCTTGTTTTTAAGAAAGTCGGTAGCAGCATGAGGAAGGAATTGTTGCCCACACGTGGTTCTTTTGCCCTATCTGAGAAAACAGGCTATATTGGTTTCTGAATCACTACAGAAATCTTCCACACCTCCTTCCCAGCAGTAGCAGTGAGATAAATACAGTGAAAAAGGGCAGGAAAGCCTCTTTCAAACAGCGTGGAGCTCTCTGAAAGGAACGTAATGCAGTTTTTTTGTTCTCCAGTGTTATCTGGCTGAGTCAGGAATAAGGAGTGAAAGGCCAAAAGGTCTATGGGAAAAGTGGGTTTTGCAAAAGTCCTTTTTTGAGGGTAAAGAGGGAATTGGAGAGAGGGAGAACAGGTTGATATTAAGCACATATTCTAGAGGTAGTTCCAAATGGGTAATTGTTTTAAACAGGGCTAAATACCTTCCTGCAAAGTCTGAACTTGAAGCAAATACCACCCCGCACTGCCAAAAAACCATAGCGAGACTTTCTTCTGTTTCTGTATTTATTATCATTTAGTAAAAAAATAGAACAAAACATGCAGTTTGTGAAATTAGCAGATATATCCTCAGCACCAGTGTTGAGTTTGAAGAACATGGCAAGTGTGTGTGTGTGGGAAGGGAAATGTAAAGGGCTCACAAAACGAGCTAGTTTAATTATTTGAAGATATTGAGGTATGTATCTGAGTAGGTGCCTTCAAGTCACCTGTTGACCTAGGATGACCCTGTGAATATCACAAAGTTTTCTTAGGCAAGGAACACTCAAAAGTGGTTGCCCATTGCCTTCCTCTGAAATATAGCCTATAACAACTTGTATTCCTTGGTATCTCCCATCCAAGTACTAAGCAGGCCTGATCTTGCTTAGCTTCCAAGATCAGATGGGATCTGGTATCTTCACAGTATTTAGGCCTTTTGATATTGAGGTATGAAAGCTGATATCTGACATTCCTTTACCATGCTTAGAGGATATGGCAAAATAGGATAGTTCAGAGTTTCCCATCATTGGGTGAGACTGGAAGCCTTCTACTGGAAGTCATATTGTATAGATAGGTACAAAGGACGTAGAGAAAAGAGGATGTGGAACTCTGAAATGGGGAAAGTAGGATGGGAAGCTATGGTCAAAGTCACTTAGTGTAGCTTATATGTCACTAAGCTGCTTTGCCCAGAGCTGTGCGGAAATATCCACCTTCTGTAATTCCTTATTTGTGTGATTTCTTATATTCTGACATTGTCGCATAACCTAAGAAATCTGCATCATGTACAAAATAGGAAAACATAAAAAAAAAAAATACAAAACAGCAATAACACCAATCAGATATAAGCAAATATAAAACCACCAGCGGCCAATAGTAAAACTAGAGGTAAACAGCAATGAGGATAAAACAGTGCAAAGATTGAAAAGGACCTAAATTAAATGCTGAAGAGAGCATAATGTAAGCACCAAGTGAATCACAGGGTGGGTAACAGAACTAATTGCTTGTAAGAGCGGCTCTAGGAAATTTGAGGATAGAGGGTCGGACATTTTTTTTCTCTTGAGAGTTCTATCCCTACCCATGTCATAAAATGACAACATAAAACAAGAAGCCTTGTTTCAGATTCTAGCAAAAAAGTTGCCATCCCTGTGAGAGTCCTTGAGTTGACAGGTCTTCATCTCCGCCTCTCAAGGAAGAAAAGAGGTTGCTGGAAAGGATCCCGGGTAGCCATGTTGGAAAAGAAACCATAGCCACGGCCAGTGACTTCAGCATTGCATCTCTGAAGAAATAGGGCAGGCCTCCCAGGAGATGGTTTTTATATCATGGGATGGATTACGTTCTTATATTCAGGGCCTGCTGGCTGCTTCTTCAAGTTCACCACAGTGGAGAAAAGCCATTTCACCTGTGGAGAAAGAGTGAAGGTGAGGATAATGGGAGATCTTTTTTTTTTAAAAAGAGAGACATGGAAGTAAGAAAAGAAGAAGCAAAAGGATCTATTTGTGAGGCTAAGCCACTGGTCCCTTCCTAGTCACAGGCTGAAACCCAACATCCCCCTAGCAGAGCAGAGATATCCCCATGTGGAGATGTGCTGCAGCAACACTATACAACCTCTATGCAAAATATAGCAACATTGCGCAACACATGTCCATGACTGGGTGTCATGGTACAGTAAAGAATGCACAACTACAATAGGAACTGCAATGTGCAATTCGCAGTGCATAAACACAATGTCCAACTCAACTTTTGCCACTGTCAGTAGAATAAATGTGTTCTGTGTTAGCACCCTCATGCGTAGCGCAACTCACTAATGTGTATGTCACTAATGGCATGGGGGTCACAGGGTCTCTGTCTTTCCTCTTTATTGTTCCTCATCCTTTTATCCCTAAACTTCTATTGCCAACCAACTCAGTCAGCTGAAATCTCACCCTGTTTCTATGCTCCCCTCCCTGCTCCTCCTCCTCCCACCATTCCTCCAGACTGGGACTGAAGACAGGTCACAAAAATTAATAGAATGTTTTGCAAAATGCCTGCTGAATGTCTAGAGATGTATGTTCATTTCTCCCCAGTTTCATTCATCACTTTGCAATGAGCAATGCAAAGATTTCAGTACTGATAAGATCCTAAGATGATCCGTGACAGATCAGACCAAAGGCCTATCTAGTCCAACCTTCCAATCCAGCAATCACCAACCAAATACTTAAGAGAAATCTACAGGCAAGAGATGGGAGCAGTGACATCCTCCCATTCATCTCTCCTCGGAACTGGGATTCACAGCATGTTGCCTAAGATACTAGGGGTACTATGTAGCTATCATGAAGCCTTTGGTAACTTTATTCTTTTTTGGGGCTTTTCTCATTCCTTTGTCTTCAAAGTCTCCTTTCAGAAGTAAATACAGAAGCACAGTAACCCGTACCCTCCCATATTGCACAGATAAAACCCAGACATGTGTGGCTAAGCCAGAATGTGGTCAAGATGGCAAATGCTGTTAATGGAGAAGAATGCACAAACTAGGAGAGGCTGCAACTGTTTGCTTTTGCCTGAGCTTACTGGGAAGGGCAAGATTCCACCCCCTTCTTTCCATTCCCCCTGCAGAATTGAGTGCTGTTTTTACTGAACTGAAAATGGAGAAACTGAGTAAACTGAAGAGAAAGGGGGGAAAGTAGGAGCTGGAAAGAGAAACTGGGATGTTTTAAAAGTCTCTGAAAAAATGGGACAACAGAGGATTAATAAGGACCATCCCTGCTAGTTGGAGGACATGGTTACCCTTTCTGTCTCCTTACTTTGAACAGTGTGACTGTTGCGCTATAGCACACACTGAGAAGGAAGAGAATGAAGAAAACAAAGATGGTCGTCCACAAATGCTCCAGCTCTTCCTCATTCGCATCACTATAACCATTCTCAGTTGACGCAGTTATCTCTTTTAGCTCTGAAAAGGGAAAAAAAAAAAAAGGTCTCATTCCAGTTGTCTCATTTACCAACATAAAATATCCCAACACTCACCCATCCACTCAACCATATGTCTATCTGTTTCCTCATTTACCCATTCTACACATATTTGAAATCATTTCTGTTTAGAAATATATGTGAAATTTATTCAGAGTTGTGCAAAACTCACATTCAAGGAATTGCTCTGTAATAGAATTGCACCACAAAAACTGCTTCCTTTCTTCACTGCTATGGATCTGCATTAATGTATATGTTTTATGGTTTCATATAAGTATCAGGTATTAGCATGCATGCTTCTTTCATTTAGAATCATGCTACTATGGGTCTTATATTATTACTTCTTTTTTCACTGTAATGTAGCCCAGAAATCCATAACTACAGATAATTATGAATAAACTATACACTCAAATGTCTACTAAGTCCTGAATAGGAATGGATTTGCACAAGAGTTTGTCAACCTTAGAAATCAATGGATGCCTAACTTAAATTCCAAAAATTTAAATGAGTATGGCTCTGAATCAATTCAACTCTACAAATGTTGACATTTTACTTTGGTAATTTGTTTTGGGGAAGATCTTTCAAAAGATATGTTCACTTCAAATGACTTTTGTGGCTGGTCCTACAGAGGAACATCATAACATTGAGGAAACTCTGTTTCTACTGTTGGTCTCCTAAGCACTTGTTCACCCATCCTCGGTTTAATTTCCAAGGGGATAAAAATCTGGTGCAGCTGATATTCATCAATTTGTCTCCAGCTCACCACTTGCCATAATCTTTGTTGATGATCAGATGAGTAGCAAACTGCAAAAATGCTGGAAGCAGTTGCTTGATAGGTTTGCAACACAGAAAAGTCCATCTCAACCAAAATGGAAACATCTAGTCAAGAAGACACTGAAAAATGTTAGGATCAGAGGGAGGCAAAGGGTGGGACGTGTGTGGCTGCAAAAGCCTTTCATTTCCACTTGTCTCTACCATTTTTTTTGACCCTAATTGATTTTTTTCCTCCTCTGGAGGTTTTTTCCTGGAGAGGACACCATTCATGTTCCCCAATGATTGCAATATTTCTGCATGAGTATTCCATCTTAACTAAAGATTGGCAACTTTGTCAGACTTTGGGTGTGGCCATTTGTGGAATGAAGCGGTTACAGGTGACCACAAGCTCGATTGTCTCTTTAGATCAAAGTCACACGTGGATATCTGGTCACTTGTGTTTTCTTAAAATTTATTAATTAATAATAATAACAATAATAATAATAATTGTTAATGCTGAGTTACATTAAGGCCTGGAACAGGCTGCAGCAGAGAGTGAAAATTTAGTCCTTGCGCCTATCAAAGTTGACCATAGAAATGATCTGCAGAAATGTTATGATACTCGGAAAGGATGAATGTATTTACTCAGGCTTAATAGGCTTATTTTAATAATAAGGATTTGCCTAGAAAGGCCACCCAAGCAGCTTCATGTCTGAGGGATTTGAACCCATGTGTCCAGCCACCAAACTAGACATTAACCAGCACGTCAACAGGCAAATCATTAGTTGTAAAGTAAGGGACATCATGTACCAGGCATTGGTGGGGAGTTGGTAACTTGGATCATGTATATCTAACAAGGACCACAATTATGGATTTTTGATTTCTAGTTTTTTTTATAAGAGTGTGCCTAAATAATTGATAATCTTTTTTCAGTAAAAAGTGAGAATAATGAGTGTACATATAGATATCTATGTGTATTGCCACATGTTCTTCTATGTGAGAACTTGCATATTCTAGAGCCAGCTATCATTTGTTTCTCTCCTTTTTTTACATTGATCATGTTTCTGTAGTACTTTCCCCAACAGTTTGCATTTCTTGGACTCCAGATAGACAGTGATGGAAAATGGGCCAAATTCCTAGGATCTTGGAATCCAGTTGTTACTTGTCAGCATCAAAGATGCACGTTTTCTGCTAGAACAGTAAAATGTGCCAGGTCTTGGGGATTCTTGGGGTGTTTCCATACAAACACATCCGTATGTTTTCATCTTTCTTTCCATGAGGTCTTGTGTCCACTGCCTTTGGTGATTATGTCTTCCAGATATTCTATTGCAATTTTAGGGAACCTGGAGCCTTGTGGGCTGTAATTTCCATCAATTCCAGCAAGGATGGCCAATACTAACAGATGAAGGGAATGGTGGTGCAACACATCTGGGTAATACCAGATTGTCGACTTCTGTTTTTGAAAAAGTCCCCTCAGTTTCAGGGAAAGGAGTCTTCTAGTGCAAGGATGTTTCAGTGTTATGAATTTTAATGGGGATTCTTGTGTAGGTACTGGAAAAGACCAACAGATTTTTGAGCCTAGTTTCTAAAATGAGAGACATCGAGGCTTAAGTGAACATGGAAATCTCATTTTCTCCCTCTCCAACTTTGAAGTCATGGTCCAAAATGCTAGAACTCTCACAGCAGTTTTTCATTTTTTTTGTGAATACCTGTCTTGATTTTGCAGTTGTAAGTAGATCCTTGAACATCTCTGTTGTTATCTGCCTTCAAGTTGTTCCCAACTTGTGGCGACCCTAAGGTGAACCTATCACAGATTTTTCTGGAGCTGAGAGTGTGTGATGTGCCCAAGGTCACCCAAAGGGTGAGCAGGAAATCGAACCCTGTCTCTCAGGTTGCTGGTGAACAGTTTTTCTCCACTCCAGCATTGCACTCTGTACATATGTATCTTCTTGACTGGGTCATAATGCTTTCCATAACATATTGTCTTCATTCCC
Organism: Ctenosaura bakeri; assembly: GCA_948474755.1. Classification (NCBI taxonomy): domain Eukaryota; kingdom Metazoa; phylum Chordata; class Lepidosauria; order Squamata; family Iguanidae; genus Ctenosaura; species Ctenosaura bakeri. The sequence goes on along the minus strand of CAOLHI010002461.1, from coordinate 137,258 downwards.
TTACCCTGAATTGTGTGATCAATGTTTTTGAGTGTCATGTTTCCAAAAAAGTTTTCATATCTGCAGAGAGGCCTATTGCTTAAAAGGAATTGATATAAAGCTGTCTGAGCACAAGAAAAGCATTAAGAGCTGCAGTCAAGAGTAGTCGATGCTGGAATACATGGACAACTGGAGTGGCTCAGTCAAAGATCTTTTATTCTGTGTCAGTATTTGAGACAGGAGTCTAGAGAGGAAGATATAACACAAAAAGTGCTTCTCACTGATCTTTTGATATAGATAGGAGTGTGTGTGTGTGTGTGTGTGTGTATGTGTTATCTTTGTTAATGTCATTCCGATGGGCAAGCATGAATAATTTAAGCAATTTTCTCTCCGCTTGAGAAGTTCTTTAAAAATTATTTGGAGTCTGAGATGTATTCTGTAGATTGTTTTTTTAAAAGCACGTGGGTTTTTTGTGCACATGTATATGTATTTTTGTGTACCCTTGGCTGAATTTTGTGTAGAATAAATTCTTAACTATGAAGACTCTTGCAGAATGTAGATTTTTTGAGCAGGGAATCCAAATGGTCATAAAACTCCTTTTTCTTTGAGGACTGAGAAACTGTTAAATATTCTTTCCATCCCTAGGGTATAGTGATGTCAAGAAAGGAACTGGATTTCGATTTCTCTGAGTACGGCAGAAAAAATTAAGATTTCCGTTGTTCACATTGTTATGTTGGCCTGTTTGGTTGTATCTTTCTATGTTCCCATGCATACTATTATATGTATCTGAATTTGCTAGATTTTACGGAGACATCTTAGCGAGCTTTCTACCCATTTTGCCCCTTTTTTGGACTTGAGTATAACCAGAATTATCTTTGTTGTTCTATTGTATATCATGTATAGTATCTTATTTATACAATATCTTACATCGTACTTCAGTTGACCTAGACACTATCAGTAGGAGTATAGTGTCTAGGTCAAGGGAAGTAATAGTACCACTCAGATCCCACCAAGATTACTGTATCCAGTTCTGGGCACCACAGTTCAGGAAGGATATTGTCCAGAGGAGGACGACCAAAATGATAGAAGGCCTGGAGACCATGAAGTCTTATGAGGAGTGGTTTAGGGAGCCTGGGGATGTTTAGCCTGGAGAAACGAAGATTAAGAAGTGACATGACAACTATGTTTAAATATTGAAGGGATGTCATGTTGAAGATAGAATGAGTTTGTTTTCTCCTGTTCCAGAGACTAGGACACTGAGCAAGGGCTTCAAACTTCAGGAAAAGAGATTCCATCTAAAGATCAGGAAGAGCTTCCTGATGGTAAGAGCAGTTCGACCATGGAATGCACTCCTTGGAGTGTGGTGGAGTCTCCTTCTTTGGAGTTTTTTAAACAGAGGCTTGATGGGAATGCTTTGATGGTGTATCCCTGCATGGCAGGGGGTTGTACTCAATGTCCTTTGTGGTCTCTTCCAGCTCTATGATCTGATATGAAAATACAGAGTGATTAATTCTATTATGGGAGACCCAGTGAGGTGTAGTGGTCTGATTGTTGGACTATGACTTCGGAGACCAGGGTCTGATTCCCTGCTCAGCCATGGCAACACACTGAGTGACCTTGGGCCACTAAGAATCACATGCTCTTAGTCTCAAAAGAAGACAAAGGCAACCCTTCTTTGTACAAATCTTGCCAAGAAAACTCTGTGGTAGGTTCACCTTAGGGTCGCCATAAGTTAGACATGACACACAACAATTGCATCATGGACTTGTGGTGAACACTACAGGTTTTCAAATGACAAAATTCCATGGGAAATAGAGGTCTGGTGGAAGAAAGGCCAAGAAGAAAGTTGCTTGGGGCAAGGGACAGTGGGTTGAAGACAAATGGGAGATGAACCGAACTGCTGCGGGCAGAGTTGGAAGGAATTGCAATTTAATGTTGTCAATGGCGCAGCACTGTCTTTGTTCTTAAATTCAGCATTTAAAATCTAAATGGGTATATTCTTTTAAGCACCAAGAGAATGAAAATTATATAGACCAGACACTTTGACCCAAGTGGTGGAGGCTGACATGGGTTCAAATCACTACTTAATGTGAAGCTCACTGAGTAGTTTTGAACAAGTTGCCTTCACTCTTGATTCACCTTATAGGGCAGAATGAGGATGAAATGGGACAAGCAGCCATTTGCACTTCTGGATTTTGGTTAGATGAAGCAGTATAAATAGCATAGTGCTAAATACGTCTTGCTTCCTCTATTAACTGTGAACCCCAAAGGCCCTAGTAACAGATTTCCCCTTCATTGTTGAAGCCCACTTAAAACTCCACAGAAGTCACCAGTTCTCTTGGCAGAAACCACAAGAAAGGAGATCTGAGAGTTGGTTATCTTTTATTCAGCCATAGGCCAGACAACCATGCATGGGAATTATTTACAAATGTTTGAATAGAATCTGGGACAGGGTGAAGAAGGTTGTGATGCTGGATAAAGATGGTCTTCACTTATTACCCTGGGATTTCTCCACGCTCCTTTGGGTGAACTTCATGGGGAGGCCTTCATGGACAACCATGCAGGTGAAACTACTGCCTTCGTCCCAATCAGCTTTGGAGACTGGCAGTGTGCTGAACAATAAATAGCCATCATCAATGTTATCTTTCAAGACTGGGGTATCAATGTGGTTGTCTTCAGTCAGAGCGTTGTGATTCTTCAGCCACTGGATAGAAATATCTGTCGGGTAGAATCCTTTAATCATGCAAACCAGGTTCACGTGTTCATGTGGGTTAGAGTTCAACTCCTCATGGTGAGGGGGGAAGAGGTACACTTCAGGCGCAGTGGTCTTGCCTTTTTAAATTTTGAAAAGTAAGAAAGAGAGAGAGAAAGGAAGAAAGCAAAGGTTATTCATTTTAGACTATGACTATTTAGCTTATGTCAAAAGAATAGAAGCAATATGAAGAGGGGGGGCTTTAAAGGGAGGCAATGGAGACCTGTCTTTGAAGGATTATGTTCTTACAAACAAATGGCAACTGTCAGAGGTATCCCTGGCAATATCATTCGGGAGGATGTCTCTCACTTCTTGATTGTCCATGGGCCCTTCATAATTTTCCATCCTTTCCCCATGTGGTAAACCACATTGTCTGAAACTACAGGAGGATTATCCCAAGTCCTGTTGTATTTGTCTTTGGGGCACAAAATGGCATACCTCTCTGGGGAAAGGAGTAGAGAAAGACCTACTCTGGTCACATCTGCATGCATGAACAGTGATTTCAAAAGGAATCTCTAATACTATATTTAATTCCTGCCACTAGGTCCATGCTAGAGATCTATAGTGGTTTTATATAGCTCAGCTTCATGGTTTCTCTCCAAAAAAGTCTTGGCATTTGAAGTTTGAGAAAAGTACTCTAGATACTTGCAATTCACTTTGCAGACCACCAGTTTCATCATAAAAGGGGATGACTTGTAAAGCATTTTCACTTTATATGGGAGTGGGGTGTGATCTTCAGGAAAAACACTACAAGAGTTCAAGTATGCTGTGGGGAAGCCATTGTTGGTGTAGTTGGAGTAAGATGCTTTGTGTCTTGAAGGAACTGGAAGATTTGCAATGCATGGGATAGCTTTGGATGGGGGAAGAGGTTGGGATGATGGAAATTTAGGGTATATTGATACACTCCAGTTTCCTGGTGCATAGGGAAATTCCCTAGTACACACAGAATCAGAGTTTATCTGTGGGGAGTTTCATGGGGGTGCTTTAAAGGCATGGAACAACTCTCATGGAACAACTTTTGCACAGTTGCCATTGAAGCAATTGCTGCTTCTTGAATGTATGAGATGGGCCATGGGTGCAAAGACATCAGGAATTGCCTTCAACAGAATTGGACCAAGATTCTAGGCTAACTTATCCAGGATGATACATAGAGGGTTAGGACACAGAAGCATGTTTGGCTTCTGGACACTGAAAGATGGCGTGATGGAGGTATTGTCTCCTAATAGGTATATATTCATTCGTTGTTTCCTTCTCATGAGAATCTGAGCATGCAGAAAATAGGTGTGGAGATCTCAGGGCCTCCATCAGACTGCTTGTTAGTTGCAAAGTGCAGGATTAAAAATCTATTGTGTTTCTAGATCTTAGTGCTTATGATGTATTGCAGATGTCTTGCATTTTCTCTTCCATAGCAAGAGGTTGCTGGAAAATGAAGCCAGCAGTTTTAGTCCAGAGGTTGACTGTGTTTCCCCCTTACCTGTACTCTTGGAAATTTTCTTAACAATGGCATTGGGCAAGCCTGGATATTCCACCGTGCAAGTGAATGTTTCTCCTGACAACCACTCACTGACAGAGACGGGCAGAAGACTGACAGCGGTGTAGGAGCCATTAAGTTCTTCAGACACAACCAGACGTTTGGGGTTCAGGGGCTGCTCCTTCTCTCGTGACCAGGTTACTGTCAGCCCGTCTTCACTGTCCAGATTACCAGCCACACAGGAGATCTTGGCATCTTTGTTTATATACAGGTCATTTGGTGTCGGGGGTCGGAGGTATACGTTAATGCCAGTGGATGGGCAGGTACTCGCATCTGGGGACACACAAAGCTCACGTCAAGCACCTTGGCATCCCATTGCTTCTTTCAATTTTTAAAGAGACACTTGGTCTGATAGTTAACCCCTTTTTCAGATGAGTCCTGTAGCATAGCCAGCTCAAATTCACTGATCTTACCTTTTTAAAAATTCTCTTCCTTTCCATTTCCATTCACCCACAAAACTAGCAAGTCTATATTGTTATTTTTGGGTACTCCCTTCAACAAGAATATTTTCTCCTGGGCTTAAAACTACACATCTGATGACATATATTGATAGAAAGAGGTATTAAGCAGGTACTGAGTACAAATAGGTGCCCTACTGTAAATTAAAAATGGTGTATTTCCTTGTTATTAATTGAACAGTAAGGAACAGTTTGTCAACAGGTTCCTCAACTCAACAATTTCTGCTATCTAATGTTGGTGTACAATTAAGAGGCTGAGGCTGAGGGCAAATGACTGAAATAACTGGGGCAAATAGCATGTTAAACAGGAAGGCAGATATGTTCTGCTCTGTCCCCTGAATAGTATTTAATATATACTGGGGAAAAATCAATGATGACATCCTTCAGCTTTTGAGTATAAGAAAAATGGTATCTTCCAAAATTTTCCTAAGGAGATGTAGGATTTTCTGTTCCTCTACCTCAGATTCCCACTTCCAACTGTGCCAGTCTCTGGTGCTCCAGAGAAAATGAAAAAGCACTAAGATCATGTGAGTGTGAAATAGGATTGCTAGGTATCCTTTGAGGGCTGGTAAACACATCCCTTATATGACTGGCAGGTGTCTCTTGTTTTAAGGCATGTCTTGTATTTGAGGTCTGGAAAGCTTTTCCTTTTATATAGCCTAAACAAGATCCCCACCCTCTTGCAATCTCATATCTTGGGTGCAGGCCATTATGTAATTCATAAAGATGGACAGTATATAAATTTTACAGATCAATACATGCCCAAGAGAACTAAAATCAATATCTTCATTTGGGATTTCGGTGAAACATAAACTTGTTAATATCTATAATATCTGATTATCTACCTTGCATGTCACAAACATGTCTCTTACTGCTGTTTTGAAAGTGTGGCAATGCTACTGTGAAAGCAAGTGAGGACAGCCTTACCTCAGTGTCACAATAACTAAAAGTAGTTACACTTTCTTTGATGATGGGGGAAGAATACATTGTGAAATGATGACTTTGAGCAACCTGGAAGTAGTTCCCTTCTCTTCCCATCTTTGCCTTTCATTTCCAATTCATGTCCATTTACCCAGAGTCGAATGAGCCCCAATTCAATCAATACTTCTTACCTTCACATTTCTTGGCTCGGCTTTTCACGGTGGTTTGGCTTGCTGCGTGGGTCACCTTGCAGGAGAAGGCGTTCCCTTGCAGCCAATCTGCTTGACTAATATTGGCAGTGCTGGTAGTACTGAAGGTGTAACCAGTGGCATCTTTCCTGGGGCGTTCTGTGTGTGAGGAGAGCAACCCAGGTTTCCCACCTACCAACCATTCCACTGTTATATCTCTTGGGTAGAAGTTTGAGATCAGGCAGAGCAGCTCAATGGTGGCATCACTGGATCTGGGGATGCAGGAGGAATGGAGCAGGCGGACTTCTGGAGACTGAGGTTTGTGTGACTCACAGCCTGGAAGGAATAGAAATTACATGGTGAATGGGGGGACACGAATACCCTTTTCAGTGTACCTTACTCCCTGTATTCCAGTGATCTCTGCGTCCACTCAACCCCATCTTCTTAGAGACAGCTATATCTAGGTAGTGAAGAAAGAAGAAAACCAGGAGGTATCCGCTTGATTAGTAGCCTCAAAGGCAAGCGTCCCTAATGTATCTGCCAGTAACTTCCTTTGCTTCTTTTACAGCTGTTTCTCCTGCCTTTTCATGTGCCGATTCCAAGGCTTTGAAGCACTGCCTTATGATCTCATTAAAGGCGCTCTTCCTTTCTGTCCAAGCCACCCTCCATTTAAACCTGCTTTTTCCTTACAACTATCAAGCTTCACCTTGCCTCTTCCTGCACAAAAGCAGGTAGGATGACCTTCCTCTTTTCATCATCATATATAATTAAACACACCCCCCTTCCCAATCTGATTCACTTTGCTACACATGGACAAATGATACAAGTCATTCAAAAGGACTTGTGTATGCGACACTCACCAACCACTGCTGTCTTACTCAGGCTCATAACACCATAACAAGAGTAAGGGAGCAATCAATAGCACTTAAAAATACATTGCAACAAATCCTCCCTAAAAAATAATATTTAAAAAAAAACAATGTATTGAATCTATCCAAAAAGGTGCAGCTGGATGCTGCTGAATCCAATACCCAATGCCTTTCACATCTGAAGCAGGACCTCCTGATGGTGTCCTACTCCACTTTTGCTACTGACCTTGTTCCCCCATCTCATGTGGGTTGCATGTCATATGGGCAACAACAATGTTTTTGTGTTATCTGCCATGCTTTACAAAATGTTGGTATTAGACAAGGTCAGAAAATAATACCCACTACAGGACTTTAACACATCAGACAGGTAAATTTTTAATTACATTAGGATAATAGTGTCTTTGGCTGGGATGTATCATATTGATGTCTTTCATTTAAAAAGTATTTCTTTCATTAACACAAAAAATCCATTAATGGTTTCCTTTGAAAAAGAAACACTTTCCAAATGGGGTTCTCAATGGGAGAATGACAGAAGAGGAATCATGTCTTACGATGCAATATCCTGCTATAATTGTAATTTACCTGCCTTTTATGATACAGCCCATATTCTCACTATTCTCCACCCAAACATTTGATATTTCTGTTCTTTTTTTCCAGGTCAATTTGAGCAGAAAAGAAAATGAGCAACAATGTCCAGCCAGACTCACCTTCGATCTCTTTGTTGATGGAGGAGCTGGTAGCTGGATGTGCAATGTTGCATTCGAAATTCTCAGTATTCCAGCTGGAGGCGGGGACGGTGAGCTGGCTGCTGAGCATGTAATGGCCACTGGAGGAGTCCAGTACTGCTGGGAAGTTCCGGATGCCTTTGGAGATGGCTCCTGAATTCCACTGCACTGTGACGGGCTCAGGAAAGTAGCCTTGGAGCAAACATCCTATCCTAACCTCGGAGGCAGCTGAGAGATCTTCACAACAGGGGGACAAGGGGAACACAGCTGGGGCTGTGGGGGTGGCTGTGAGGGAAGAGAGAAAAAGAGAGGATGATGGCAGGTTCTTTACCTGGTGTATATCTGTTTATGTTATCACCACTAATTGTGGCTTGTGAGGTGGCATTATCTCATTCTATTCAACCAGTATATTCAAACTCACAACCAGCCTTGGAGGTAGCCAGTTACAAGTAAAGACAATTGCATACTCAAATTCATCCATGGTTGTGAACTGGAGTAAAGCTGACACACTCCCTTGGAATATAAGGAGTTTCTAGAGAAGTCTTTTTATAGTGCAAGTGCCCTGCCAACTTCATAGAAGTTTATGGGAATCTAGGTGAGGTTCTTTTCTGTATATAAGAGTATCCTCCCCTAGTGATTTCACACTGCTTCTTCTGTCTTTTTTCTCTTTCCGCCAAAAAAAAAAAAGAAAAGAAGAAAGAAAGAAAGAAAGAAAGAAAGAAAGAAAGAAAGAAGAAAGAAAGAAAGAAAGAAAAAAAGAAAAAATCAGCAAAAGATGAAAAGACAAAAGACAGAGAAGCTGCGCAGGGCTTTTCGAGCAGCAAAGGTAATTTTCCAGCTGATATACTGGTAATACCTAATTGAGCAGGAAGCAATTTTTTTTTTTAGATAGGAAGGGACAAGGAGATCATTCTGGCATTGTGGCTCTGCCTTCAGGCTTCACAGCCATGAAGGCTAGAAGAGATCCAGCACAGGGCAAAGGCTGGAACACTGGGACACGACTCTAGAGACCAGGGGCATTTCCGCACTACACTGTGATAGTGCTATTATTCCACTTGCATCATCCTATGGAATCCTGGGGTTTCCAGTTTAGGGAGGGGCATTTAGAATTTGCAGCCACAGAGCTCCTTGGCCTCAGTGAACTACAAACCCCAGAATTCCACAGGACGTTTAAAGTGGAATAATAGCACTATAACAGTGTAGTGTGGAAATGGTCCAGGATTGACATCTCAGAGGAAATTCACTGAGTGATCTTGGGCAGGTCACATTATCTCAGCTTCAGAGAAAGTCAATGGCAAACTCCCTCTGGACAAACATTATTGAGAAACCTTGTGACAGGTTCCACCTTAGGGTTGCCGTAAGACAGAATTGATTAGAAGGCTCAGCAGCAACAGCACAGAGGCAAGAATCCTGCTCAAAAAACAAATAAATAAAAAGAACAAAGGAAATGCATAGCATTTAGGATGCTAAATGCTATGCATCTCCCCCCATCAAGCTTAGCTAAATGCTATGCAACTCCCCCCATCAAGCTTAATGGGGCAGTTCTATCTGAATGTGTCTAACTCTTCACCTCTGCCCTCAAACTGCAAATGCACAAGGTAACACCATGCTCAAAATGTACTACACAATTCTACTTTAGTTCTCTGTCTTCAGAGGAATAGTGTGGAAACGTATGGGAGATATTTAACTTTGTAACTTACCTTGATTAACAAAATGTGCAATGAAGGAGTGGATTTAACAGCCAGAAGGAGCTGCCCATGAGAAAGGACTATGCTTTTTTTGACAGAGGAGAGGGAATGTTGGAAAGTGGGGTGTTGAGTGACAATAAGGCTTTTTACCATAGAAGTATGGACTATGAGAAAGAGATGCATTTGTGATCTAATTCTGAGCTGACAGAGTGTAGGAAAAAAAATCCCTCCATAAAGAAAAGGATAACAAGAAGAAGAGCTTCTAGCCTATCCTTTCTCCATCACTCTAGAACAGGAGTGGGAATCGTTTGGCCTGCTATGTGTTGCTGGACCTTACTGGTTTGGATTGCTGGAAGTTGCAGTCCATCTGGAAGATGGCATGACTCCCATCCCTGTGCTAGATGAACATGTAGAGAAGGGGTGGGAACTATGCAGCCCTCCAGAACTTGGCTAGGGCTGCTAGGATTTGTAGTCCAATAACATCTGGATCACCAGAAATTCTCACCTCTGATGTACAGGATTTTTTTTTTCATATGAAGGAACAGCAGGTATATTATCATCAAAGACAAAAGTTCATTATCTTGTGATAAGTCCTTTGTGTCCACTGGGAAATACACATCCCTCAACTGTCCTGATTCATCAGGGATACTCCTGATTAATCCTATATCGCCTTACTTTTGTCTATATACGTTTAAAATGTCCCAGTTTCTGTCCTCCCACTTTCCCCTCTGTCTCCAGCATACTTCAATTGCTGCAAACTGAATTCGGAGCGCAAAAATAGATTGCACTCAGTTAACTCATCAATGGGGAAAGGAAAGTGGGTGAATCTTTCCCTTCCCAGTAGGCTCAGGCTAAAACAAACGCTGCAGCCTCCCCTGGCTTGTCTGTCCTTCTTCATAATTTTTGCTGTCTTGATCCACTATAATGTTGCTGAGCCACACAAGGATACAGATATATAGAACCCTAGGTTAGTGGAAAGTGGACTTGTGCTTGTGAGGGGAAAAAAAAAATATTCAGGTGGTCTTTTGGTCTCTTATTGGCTAGCCATCCCATAAGCTGAAGTTGCTGCAGCCTTAGTATGCTCCCATAGCCTTCTATCTTGCCTTCTGCTGTGGTCTGCAAATGCTAATGCTCTCTGATCTGAAACTTTACCCCCATCTAAGACCTTAAACCTCAGCTAGGGATTCCAACTGGTCAAATTAAACAGCGCCACCTATTTTTTTTTTTTTTTTTAATGTAGAAATCAGGAGGTGACACTTTTTCCCCACAAAGGTGAGCATTACCACTTTAGGGCATGGGTGGAAATCATGCAGTTCTCTTTATGTTGCTGGATTGCAACTTCTAGCAGTTCTAGCCAGCATAGGCAATGGTGCAGAATATTGGGAATTACAGTACAACAACATCTGAAAGACCAGATGATGCCCATCCCATCCCATCTCACAGGACTTTCACAGAGTCTTGTGAGAGGCATCAGAACAAGATAAAAAAGAGGTTGCAACTCGGAATCTAGTCTTTCCTTTGGCCCTGGCCTCCCATTCCACCATCTTTGTTCTTGTTTCTTTCAAATCATTCTAGTTCTGTGTCTGATCTACTGTTTTGAATTATTGGATACTTCACTGCTTGATGTAGCCCTCTGTCTAGCAACTCAGCTGAATTCTGGGACTGGAAAAATTTTGGGGTATTTGTTTGCCTGACAAAGGGAGAAAACCATTCCACTTAAGCTTATAGACAGTCTAAATCAATTCAAAAGAAGCAGTCCGCATGCCCTTAGTGAAAGCCAGAGAACACAACTGATTCTCTAATTACATCAGTCCAAGTATGGATTTACCATCAGACAGGGTTCTAACTACTGAATCCACAATCTGCAGAGCCTTCCTTTCCATCATGGATTCTCTCCCCCTTTCCTCACCACGGCCCACTGGTGTTCCTGCTTTGCAACCTATTATTTTTAATCCTCTCATGAGATCGCTACATTTTTGCCCGCCTTGCTTCTCTGATATTCATTGCAGCCTGACAAGCACAACCTCTTAGCAGAGAAAACTTCCATTTATTTCTGTGCCAGAAATCTCTTCTGCCAGGTCTGTACATGTGTCAGGCTGCTGTTAAAGGCACAGAATCAGGAACAAGAAAAGGAAACGATTAACTTCACTCAATTCCTCCAGCAGTCAGAACTGTAGTCTGCTGAGTTTGATATTGACCATGTTTCCTATGCCCTTTTCTTCCTGGCAGACAAAAATGCACCAGTGGTGGACAAACTCTGGTCCACCAGTTGTTTTGAATTTCAGTGCCCTAGAAAGCTTGGCCGATGGTCAGAGATTCTGGAAGATGAAGTTCCAACATTTGGAGAAGAAAAGATTGAGAATTACTATTCTATAGCACTAAGATGTATGCACTGATTGATTTTCAGCCCACTAGTTAGTACTGGGATGGGAGACTGCCAATGAATCTCAAGTGGAAGGAAAGAAGAAACTGGCAAAACCATCTCTGAATTATTCCTTGCCTAAGAAAACCTTATAAAAAATGCATGGGGCCACCAAAAGTTGACAGTTGACTCGAAGACGCACATACATTGTTTAAAAGCTCTGCTAGAATAAGATGGCCAGGCCAATCCAATGGTTCTCAAACTTGCTTCCTCCAGGTGTTTTGGATCTGAGCTCTCAGAATCTGTGACCACTGGCCAACTCAGCTGGGCTTTTTGGAGATGAAATCTCAAATACCTGGAGAACCTAAGTCTGAGAACCACTGATCTGATCCATATCCCTCCAACACCTAGGTTTAATCTCCAGCTCTTCTGTCTCTAAGGTCTATCCAGCACAATAGCTCTTTGCACCCATCACAACGGTTATCTCTCCATCCATAATTTCTTATACTATAGATACTTCCAAAACTAGCATTTCTTTTTAACATGCCCTTCTTTTGTGATTTGAACAGTGGTTTGATCTGAAGGGAATAGTAGGTGATATTTATAAACTGTAACACCTGATATTTTTACAGCACCTGCTGATCATATGTCATCTGATGAATACAGCAACACCTGATCATTTCTGTAGATCAAGCTATTTTCAAAAGCATAGAGGCAAACCAAAGCCGTTTCTATCCTTTGTCAATTGGCTAGATAAAATATATGAATTCTGGCTATTGTCAGAATACCACCCCATTCAGTCTACACATTTCTTGAAATCCTTCTCTTCTAAAAACTTCCACTGCTAGACAAGCCCCTAAATCTTGGCTTTCTGCTCTGTCATACAAGGTCTCTCATTCCTCTAGAGAGAGAACCTGAAAACACTGGTGCCCAGCACATTGCTCTAACAGAGCTGAGGGCACAGCCTAGAAGTCCTAGCTCTCTCCTCTTCCACTATTAAATCCCTAGACTTCACCTCACCTCTCTTTTTAGGGCTGGGAATCCACACCTGTTCTCAGCTTCCAAGGACCTATGGCTAGAATGCTGTTGGTGCACTATACCAGTGGTTGCAGCTTTTCTATGTTCATATCACAATGGTGAGACAGATCACAACATCTGCTGGTTCCAAGCACCCTGTTTCTCCATTATCTGACCTCTTTCACAGCTGCAGTGCCCATGGCCCTTTTCTTTCTTGTAGATAGGGTTTGTGCTGGCATACTTACACCAGTGTAGAACAGGATTCTGTCCCAAGTTTCCCCTGCTCACATTCTCTAGCACACCAGATTCTACTTTCCTGTTTCTCTAAATTGCTAAATGACAGTACATTTGCTAAGCCATAAAGAGATCCCAGGAAGCTGTGTTCCCCTGAGTCTCTGGCCAGTTTTGCTGGGAGAAGTGAAAAAATCCCTTATTACCTAGTTAGCACAGCCAGCCCTATTGGGCTTCAGAGAGACTCTGGCAGCCCTGGTTACTATCACAGCTTTGTTCCAAGAAGCCTTTGCTCTCTGACAGTGTTTGGATAGCTTCATGCTCTCCAGCAGGGGTGGGCAGCTGTGGCCCTCCAGATGTTGCTGGGCTGTAACTCTTACCAGGTATAGACAGCACAGTTAGTGCTGAGGCTTTAGGAAAATTCTAGTCTATCATGAAAGAACCAGATGGCTACTGGTGCCCATCCTGCTCTACAGAATAGTTTCTGACTTGCAGAGCAGGGAAAGGTTCCAGGAGCCAAAACTCCTTAAAGCCAAACCTTCATGTTCTTCATATCTGCTTCTAAGCTCACAAAGAACACCCCAAAGCTGTTTCCAAAGCCTCTGGGATATTACTGAGAAGAAGACAGGTTCCTATTTGACCATTATGTGGAAGCAGCTTAGGTATCCCCTACTGAAAGAATCTCTTCAGGTCAGCTTTCTTGACTCTTCCGTCTCCAATGGTGCTCCGTTAGGTATGGAAGAATCAAGAAAGCTGACCTGAAGATATTCCTCTGGTAGAGGAGGAATCTGCTCTATTAGATGTGGAAGAGTCTCTTAGCAGAGCTGTAAGCTTGGAGAACATTTTGATCTAGCACTCCAGCCTGTTGTCCTCCAGGTCTCACTGTGCCCACTACTCATCCAGGAGATTGGGAATCTCCCAGATGAGCAGAGGGTTGTGGGAAAAGACACTCTTTGCTCCCTATCTTCCACCTTGAAGCCCTTTCCCAACCAGATGGTGAGGCATCACCCAGTGTAGCCCAGTCTTCTCCACCCTGTTGTCCTCCGTCTGTATTGGACTACAACACTTATCTTCCCCAGCCAGCTATGCTGTCTGAAAAGGATTACAGTCCAACACAGCTAGGGAAGGCTGATGTTTCCCCTTATCCACTTCTAGATTTTCTAAAACTTGATGCTTAACTGAGAGGTCAGCAACCTCCCAGCTAAGCATCAGTCGATGGGACAGATGTTCAAAAAGCAGTCCTAGCTTCCTGCCAGCTTTGTTCAAACTGACTGTTATTCTGGGCATCCAGGACCCTCTAGTGTGACCTCTTCCTCTGGTTCTCTGCTTGCTTCCCCTAGTTTCTTGACAGCTTTACTTGCAGCATGCTCCAGGGGTTTTCATACTTTACTATCTGGCTATGGACAGTGCTGAAGGTATCCCCCTGGATACCAGCCAGAATTTCTGAAACCTGCAGCTAATCTGGGACGTCAAGAGTCTTGGAGCTGAGCATTCGCTATAGGAAAGGCTTCTAGGTATGGGAAGTCAGGAAACCCCCAGCTGAATAGCATACTAGATGCAGGCTTTCTGAAGCTTTCCATCAGCTAGTTTTTAAGCTTAGGAAGGCTGGCATCTTTAGTAATATCCCCATCAAGCAGCAAGCCTGCACAAGCTTTCAGGTATCCCTTCTTCATCTACCAGCTACCTTCAAGGTTGCTGCTCAGGAAAAAAAAAAAAAATCTCCCAGCCAAGTCATTTGGCTGAGCTAGATTTTGAGCCCTCCTTTCTGCTCCTTCTTAAAGCCTAAGGTTCATCTGGGAAATTGGGAATCTCTCAGATGAGCTTTATGCTTAGAGGGCATTCAGACAGCCACTCTGCTCCCCTGAATCTTCCTTTTTACTAAGTTCTTAGAAGGTGGCTTGCAAGCTGGCAGGTAGCCCAGTTAGTAAATCAAGACTCTCTCACCTAAATGTCAAGTCCTTTGGTCCCCAAACAACTTGTCTTATGCTTAAGATCCAGCTGGGAGGATTAGGAATCTCTCATTTGAGCCTTCAGCATGGTGTAAAGCTTTCAGATAGCTCTCTAGTGACTCACTAGCTCTCCTGAAATCTCCTGCTCAGCTGGTAGGTCAATGGCTTCTAGTGGAACCCTAGATATGGAGCAGGCATGCAGGCAGATTCTCTGTTCCCCACTAGCTTATATCAAGCCTAAGCCTTAACTGGGTTGCCAAGAATCTCCCTACTGAGCCCAGGGGTGGGGGCAAGCTTTCCTGGATCTCTACAAGCTCTCCCCAAAGCTTGGAAGTCACCAGTATCCCAGTTAAGTTGCAGGAATGGGCAGGTAGTCCCATGGTTGTCTTGTCAGCTTGCCTCCTGCTTAGCCGAGAGGCCAGAGATCTGTCATATCTGCTAGACAGAGGCCAGGGTTTTTAGTGGATCTGTTAGACTGTGGGCAGGGTTTTTAGTGGATCCCTTGCTCCCTGCCAGCTAGCTTGATTTTCCACACTACCCCTTTCCCCTTTCCAGCTTCCTTGCAGACTAGCACTCAGCAAGGATCTGCTCACTGAAGATCAGGTTCTTGGGTTGTTTCTAGATTTTCTCCAGGATCTTTGCTGGGCTCTGCATAGTTTGGAAGTCTCCCAGCTAAGGATCAGCCACAAGGTAGGATTCTGTGTAACCCCTGACTCTCTGCTATCTTCCTGAAAAGTAGCCAGTTGATTGGGTGATCAGGAATCTCCTATTGGAGCATCAGGCTTGGGGCAGGAGTTTGGACTGGTGTCTTGTTCTTCCCCAACTTGCTTGAACCTAGACATCCCTCTCAACAGCCTCCCAAATGAACGTGGGCTTGGGGAAGTGTATTGGCTAGCTCCCACCACTCTCCTTTAGCCTCCTTGAATTCATGCACTCCACTGGTAGAATAGGGAGCTCCTCATTGAGATTTAGGTTGGGGTATAAGGGTAGATAGCTCCTCTGCTCCCCTCTAGCTTTCTTCACTTAAATGCTTAGCATAACACTGAACAGAGAGGGAAGGAGTAAGCTAGCAGCTGGCCTAGCTGGAAGAGGAAATAATCTCTCAAGTGGTTGTTGAGTTTGGGAGAACTTAAAGGGAACCCTGGGCTCTTCTCACCATAGTTCTTTAGGCCTCCCTCTCAGCTGAGTAGCAAGGAGTTTCCTGCTTACATGTGGCCCTGGGTGGGTGCCCTGTCCCTCAGCTGATTCCTGCTAGCTTCTATCTTAGCCTGAGATCCATCTCACTAAGAGGAGCCTAAACAGAGCTGCTGGCAAGCTGGCCCATTGCCTGTCCGTTTCTTGGTCCACTTCCTAAAGTTTTTGGCAAGAAGACTTAGCTGAATTTTGTACTTCAGGGAATCTGTTGAGTACAGCTATTCCATGCATCCCCTGGCTCTCTGCTGTCTTCCTGAAAGTAGCCAGTTGACTGGGTGATCAGAAATCTCCCAATGGAGCATCAGGCTTGGGGCAGAAGTTTGGACGGGTGTCTTGTTCCCTACCAACTCGCTTGAACACAAACACCACTCCCAAGAGCCTCCCAAATGAGGCTTGGGCTTGGGGAAGAGTATCAGGTAGCCTCCACCACTCTCCTAACCCATGCCTGACATTCAGTAGTCCCATTGCATTGCAGAGACTATTGTTTCCCCCATTAGGAAAATATATTCAGCTGGGATGTATGCAAAAAGCATGCCTTGAAGATCACCCTCAGCTGGGATTTCTGAATATTGAGATACTTGAATAGTAATTGAAATGCAAGTCTTCATAGCCATGTATATTTCCATCTATTCCCTTGCCAACCAGAGCCCCAAATGAGCCTAGGCTTCCCAAAAGTTCCCCAAAGTTCCCTTTCTTCCAGCTTATCTGCATTTCCACCTCTCTAAGATCCAAAAATTAAATAATAGCATCTCTTGTACTCACAAAAGGCCAAAGTTGAGTGAAGCAACCAAACTTCTGCTACGAATCAGCCGTACGCACTTCTTTGGGAGTCAACTTCACAGTAATGGGAACCTTCTGAGCTTTTCCTTTACCCTGGTCTTAAAAACTGTGTTAAAAAAAGAACATTTACAATTAGTGACGCACTCAGAGCTAGTGTGAAGGTGTGAAAGAAGGTGTGAAAAAAGTAGCCACCGCTGAGGTACAGGAGGTATTTTTGGGATCCAAGAGGTGCCACATGAAGCACATTCAACAACATCAAACTTCCCCTTTTCCTCTACCTTGTTTACCTCTCTTCAAAATCCAAAACCTGGGGTTGAGAAAAACAAGGCTATGAAACACCAGAAGTGGGGATCAAGTGGCAAACAAAAAATTGTCAACAATTATTTTCTGCTTACTTACTTGCACATGGATTTATGAACTTAAATTTACCAATTTTCCTTTTGACAAGGGATACCCAGGGTGATGTATGGTGTAAAGACATCAAATATTCCACAGCATTAAGCAAACTAAGGCTCCAAACCCTATATTCATTTAGAAAACCATAAGTCCTATTGAATTTAGTCGGAGTTATTTCTGAGTAAACGTGGGTAGCGTAGCACTGTCAAAGCTGCTAACTCAGGCTTCAGAGCAGGACTAGGCCTCATTCTTTGCTGCCCCTCAGTGATTGTTATTAACCACTTCTGTATCACTTATCGTTCCTCCAGAGGCCTTTAGATTCTTATTTCATAGAGTTTTGCCAAGGTTGGGGGCCAACTTAAATCATCGATGGACAAAATGAAGCCTAGGGGATCAAGTGTACCCCCCCCCCCAAAACTATTCTGTGGGATTTGATGCTTCCTAACATCTTTTTTCTGACACCACACAGGTTCTCTTTGCTGACCATAAAAAGAGTGGATTGTATGGAGAGGACTCCTGTACCTTTAATGGTTGTCCAGATGAGGAATTTCAGCAGGTGTTGCACCTTATGCAACCAGGGAACAAGCAACACCTGCTGAAATTTCCTCTCCTATACAACCATGAAAGGGTAAGAAGCCATCTCTCCATTTTTTACTCTGGTAACCTGGGTGAATTGCCTCTTTTGGAAGGGTCCAGGAGTGGCAATGCACCTTTCAAATAAGCTGCAGGCCTCATCTGCACTATTTCATATTATGAAATAACTTCTGGCTGCTTCTATTTTGCATTTTTTTTTTGGTCTTTAGAGTATTATATATGTATGTGATGTATAAAATCCCGTATAATTTACAGAAAAAAAATCAAAAGAAGCATCTAAGATTTTAAAATATCAATAATCAGAATTTTAAAACACAATAACAACACATAACATTTCAATTAGCAGTAGGTCATTGAAAGTCATTAGTGCTCTAAAGACCATTAATTGATTGGGAAAAAAGGTTAGTCTTCACCTGGCACTTAAATTTCAACAGATTTGATTTCAGCAAAATGGGAGATGGATGAGATTTTTTGTAATCGAGGTGCCACCACCAAGAAGCTATGCCTGCTACATCAGAAGGTAGGATGTTATCTTAGAAAACACCCAGCCTGATACTTCTTTGCATGTGTGTATAGATGGTCTCTCAGTTACTACCTGGATCAACTACTTCAAGTGAACCATGAACCTCATGTACCATTCTCATTGAGGGCCACCATACTTATTGTACAAGGTAACTGCTGGCAGTTAGGAGGCTAATCTTGTTCATGGACTCTAAATGATCATCTTGAACTCCCTTTTCTCTCTTTCCCTCTTGCTGTCTCTTTGTTGTTGTGAGGTGTCTCTTCTTGGTTCTTTAGCCTTATTCTCTCTCTGTAAGGCCCTTTCCACACAGCTCCATTAAAACGGCGCAGAGCTACCTCCAATGGAGGTCTTCTGTACCGTGGAGTGGACTGGGGCGGACTACTTTTCCTAGTTCTGCACCTCAGTCTGCTCCGGAGCGACCGGAACTGGTTGCGCAGTGTGCTTTTTAAAAACCACTTTCAAAGGGCAGGCTTTAGGCTGGTGAGCTTCTCTGGTTGGTGGAGAGCCTCCACCAACTGGAAGCCGCCATTTTGGACGCCGGAGCAGTGCAGAGCGATGAGTTCGCACTGCTCCTCGTCCCGACGGACTCACCCGGACCCACCAAAAAGCCGGTGAGTAGCGGTGGGGAGCGTTTCCCTCGCCGCTTGCGGAAAGGGCCTAAGAGTGAGTTGTTCCCTAGACTTTATTCCAGACTCTTTTAGAAAACCATTTGTTAACAGTTTGCAAAGTCTCTTACTGAATTACTTCCTATGGAAAGGAAACTTTCTTCATTCCATGAGGAAAACTGAATTGGCCATTTTGTTTGACTCTTAGAAAAGGTCTTAGAATGGAAGACTGACAGAACTGGGCACTGAGATATGATCCATTGGAAAGTTCTCCTGTCAGCATTGCTCACACAAATGGAAGCTACTGGATAATCCCCCACATTATTCTGTGGGAAGGAGATTATTATTTGGATTACCTGCTTCAGACACTGGATTTATAACATGGGTGTTACAATGAAGACTGCTTTTTGTGAGCTGTGGAGAGATTGAACATGGTCTGTTAGCTCTTATATATCTCTTTTGAAAGAAAAAGAGTAGGATTATTGATTCTTATTGTCTACTTGGGTGCCTTTAAGTTCTGTGCATACCATGGATTGCTGAAAAGATAAATAAATGGGGCTGAGAGCAAACCAAGCCTCAATTCTCCCTAGGAGTCAAAATGACTGAACTGAGGCTATCGTACTTTGGACATATCGTGAGAGAACATGACTAATTAGAAAAGATGATATTGCATGATAGAGTTGAAGGCAGTAGGAAGGAAGAACACATTATAGGTGGATAGCCTCAAGGAAGGAAGCCACATCCCTGAGCCTACAAGACTGTAGCAGGACTGTTAATAAAATGGTGTCCTGCACGTCTCTCATTCATAGGGTTGCCATAAGTTGAAGCCAATATTGGCAATTAACAAAACTAAATCCAGTAGAGTTCTTTTCATCACCTTGAGATACCAAGAATTACACCAGGAACTTCTACAAACTTTATAACAAAAATTCTGTTCTCCACTGTCCCCAGATGCTTCCCCTTTGGTCCAATCCATCTGGTTCAGCTATAGTCCTAGAAATGGTAAGAGGACTAAAGCAATCTGGACCTGTATCCTCTACAACAGAGGTGGACATCTTGAAGCCCTCTAGATATTGGTCAGCAAGTTGCATCAGAGCTAGCCAGCATAGTCAATGCTGGAAGTGGTAGTCACAAAACATTTGGAAGGCCAAATTTCACCCCCTTTCTACAATATATCATTGATGTTCCCACTTTTCTTCTTCCAAAAATGACCAGCTTATGTACACTTCAATTGCACATTGTCAAAGATTCTTTCTACTTGTTAAGTCTTGTGTTCATTTATACTGCTTTAACTTGCTCTAAGCTTTTCTTCTCAAGTAAAGTGGGTTATGGAGAAGTAATGGGAAATCACGTGCTGGTATTTTTTATGTGTATGCATCTACATACACGTGTAATAGTCCTAGGTCTGCCCACTCCTGGGGTGCATTCACGCTACATAATTAAAGCATTTTGATACTACTCTAAGTGTCATGGTCCTGTGGAATCCTGGGATTGGCAGTTTAGGGGAGAGGCCCTTAGAATTCTCAGTCAGAGTGATCCAGAGCCTCATCAAACTACAAACCCCAGGATTCCATAGGATGTTGCCATGGCAATTTAATTGCAATAATAGCTCTATAACAGTATAGTGTGAATGGGCCCCAGATTCCACTTCAACTCTGTTCCTAAAATTGCAGAGGAGACTCATGTGGTCTCTACTACAATTTTCTTCAAAATTTCACAGATGTTCCCACTATTTTTTCACTAGCATCAACATCTGAGGGGCTGCTCCTGATGCACCTCTAGGGCTTATTCCATACTTGCTGCCTGTTCTTTCATGCAGAGTCCTAGTGTATTGGCCATGTTTGTATGTTAATGTTATGCCTTGCTCACATCTACAACATCAGGGGGGCAGCTGGGGTTGAAACAGGCTCCTTATCACTTCTCTGCTAAGCCAAAACCTGAGCCAGTGACTCTTGAGTTGACCACTCAAGTTGACCAGCATGTATGGTTCCAGTATTATACTAGAACTCTGAGAGAATACCTACTCAGTCACGGAAAGCCACTGGGTGACCTTGGGCAAGTTATACTCTCTTAACCTTAGAGAAGGGGAGTGGTGATGCTCCTCTGAACAAAGCTTGCCATGAAAACTCCATGATAGGTTTGCCTTAGGGCAGTGATGTAGACTTGAGTCAATTGACTTGGTCTCAGTTTGGACTTAATTCACTTAAGTGACTCAACTTGGACTTGTTGCAGCAGTAAATGATACACTGACTCAAGTTGACTCATGATTTGTTGATTTCTAGTAACCAACCTGCTGCCTTGGTTCAATAACACAACACATTCATCCAGAAACCTTGCTACTTTGAACAATGTTTCCATCTCTTTTTGCCTACTGGTCAAATGATCATCTGTCTCAAGGCCAAAGCCTGGGTGCATTTCTTGGAGGGGAACAGCAAGCAGGTTAGGCGATGGGCTTGAGGCAGGCTTGAGGTTTGCTCAGCAGTCTGTTCCTGTTGCATATCAAAGGAACCTTCTAAAACTTTTCCTAAGAGCAGAAGGCAAGATTCACCCCCACAGCACAGGGTGCATTTCTCAAAGGGGAACAGCAAACAAGTTACGAAACAGGCTTGAGGAAAAGGATCCTAAAGCTTACAAAGCTTCAGTAATGGGGAGCAAGAAGGATCCTGTTTCCCACTTCTGAAAAAGCCTCCTCATTCAGAAATCAGAAGCAAGAAAGATCCTATTTTCCACTTCAGAAGCTGCGGATTCTTTTATACCCATTGACACAAAAGCCTCCAGCTTCAGGAAGAGGGAGTGAGAAGGATCCTATCCCTCACTTCAAAAGCTGCAGATTGCAAAATCGCAAATTGGAGGGTTGACTCTACTTAAATAGTTAAAACTGACTTTATATGACTCTGTCCAGATATTCTGGAATATAGGTTGGGGCATAAAGTTGGCCCCCAGACTTGAGATTTGACTTGGAAGTATCTTGCAAGGACTTGAGACTTGACTCGAGACTTGGAGTAAAAGACTTAAATACATCACTGCCTTAGGGTCTCCATAAGTTGGGAACAACTTGAAGGCACAAAGTAACAGTGAGAAGAAACAGCTGATAAAGCTGGGAGACCTTGTGCAAAAGGGTACCAGAAATGGCTTGTGGAAGCAAGGGATGATAGGACAAAAATTGATGTTGGAGAGGAACTTAATTATTAAGTTAACTGTGTTATGCTGAAAGCCAGGTGTTATTCCCAAAGAGAGAGCCAACTTGGTGTAGGGGTTTGTGTGCTAGACCAGAACTCTGGGAACCAGGTTTTGACTCCCTGCTTAGCCATGGAAACTCACTGGGTGACCTTGGGCAAGTCACACTTTCACTGTCCTTGAGGGAAGCAATGGCAAGTCCCCTTTGAAGAAATTTTGCTGAGAATACCCCCTGAGAAGTTTGCCATATATATATGTGTGTGTGTGTGTGTGTGTGTATGCCTTTAAGTCACTTCATGAATTTCATATGCAAGGAATATTCAGAAGTGGTTTGTCATTGCTTTCCCCTGTAATATAGCCTACAGTGCCTGGTATTCCTATATGAGCCCGTGCATGCTCTAAGATCTGCAGGGATGACTTTCTTTTGGTCCTGCTGCCATTCTAAGCATGTCTGGTGAGGACATGAAACCTTCTTAGTGGCTGCTCACAAGTTGTGAAACTCCTGGGATATCTGCTTGGCCTCTTCCTTGGTGTCTTTCCACCAGCTGATAAAACCTTCATATTTAAGAAGGGAGTTGGTTGTGGCAGATAGTGTTTTTAATGGGGAGGAGCTGTAGAGTTTTTATTTTATTATGCTTTAAATGTATTTTAAATCCTATTTTACCTTGCATTTTTAACTTTTGTTTTTAAACAAAAATTAGTTTAATTTTGTTTCAACTTTGTTATTTTAAAAATTGTATTGTGTTATTAAAATGTTGTATACTGCCTTCAGTCCCATGCTGGGAGAAAGGAGGGGTGATAATCAATCAATCAGTCCATCCATTCATCCTTGGCTATTTACCATCAGAGTACTCACCAGGGCTGACCTAACTTGGCTTCTAAGATCAGATGGGATCTAAGACCTTAGGGTCTTTAGGCCTTTTGGTATTGAAGTAAGGAAGCTGATATGGGACGTTTCTTTACTATGCTTAGAGGATATGACAAAAATAGGATAGTTCAGATAGCATAGTTCATTGTTGGGTAGAGCTGGAAGTCTTCCAGTGAAAGTAATATTGTACAGGTCGGTACAAAAGGAGAGCCAGCATGGTGCAATAAGTTGAGGACTACAACCCTGAAGACCGTGGTTTGATTCCCTGCTTGGCTGTGGAAACCCAATGGGTAACTTTGGGCACATCACATACTCTCAGCACTGGAAAACCAAGTGATGAGTTTGTCTTAGGGTCGCCATAGGTTGGAAATGACTTGAAGGCACACAGCATCAGCAACAGCAAGGTGTAAAAGATATAGGGAAATGGAATCTGAAGTTGTGAACTCCCTCTGAACAAAACTTGCTAAGAAAACTCAGTGATAGGTTTGCCTTAGGGGTACCATAAGTTGAAAATGACTTGAAGGCACACAACACCAAATTCCTAAATGGGGAGACAGGGTGGATGTGCTGCCATGAAGGCAATGAATCCACTCTTGCTTTTGTTGGTGTTGTTTCCACAGCTGCTTCAAGCTGAATGGGAGCCCTGTCATTGTCAAACTGCTGAAGAAGTATGATCCAGAATTCAGAAGGGCTCTTGTACAGCTTGCAGAGGTTGTGGTAAAACTGAAGGTGAATTCACTGCCCCCATGGTAGTGGATTCACCAGCCACCTCTGTTCCTAAATGTATATAAACATTATTTGATTTATCCACTTTCCCATCTCATGTGAATGAAAGCAAATTCATGTTTGTTTACAGTGACAAACACTAGTAGTGAACGTATTGGTCACTCCAAAGATATATCAGCCATGTTTCATTTGAGGGTAATCTATTATAGAGTCCACTTATTATATCAAAGGGAACATGGATATCACCCCTCCCCTAGTGCCAAAGTTGGCTAGGAGGAAAGTATTTGAAGCAGTAGTGTGTGGAGTGGTTGTATGAGGGAAAGGAGGAGGTTCAGATCCTCTCATCCAGCTATTTTGTTTTTGAAGAGAACAGGGGAGAGATATGAAAAAGAAATGTGGCAGTAGGACAAGGCAACACTATGCTATCATCATCACAAATGCAATAAATTTGGCAAAATGTTTTATAATGGCCTGTTCAGCATACAGTTGGGTGGCCAAGGAAGGACAATGATTTTCCAAGGTCAGAGACCAGAATTCAGGGATGAAAATCATGTTAAATATGTGAACATCAACACTCCATCTCTGCTGATTTTTATTGGACTTTCTGATTCTGCAAGTTTGGCTTTTGGTGAGTATGTCTGTCAAGTGTATCTTGGCTCCTGTGTCTCCAAGATTCTGGACCTTGGGATAAGGTCATTGCGATTTCTAAAGGGCTTCTTTGACAGTTGCATGAGATGTGGAAATGTAATTGCTGATTTTTTTGGACTTGGTGAGAAATTAATGCAAAAATATCACTTGCTAAACTCTCTTGAATGAGGTGCCATCCAAGTTATTGGAATTATATCCATCCAAGTGCTCTCTGTCTTTTTCTGTCTCTCTCTTGATGTATACTTTTGGGCTTGAAGATGACTTTTGGATAATGTGGACATTTTGTTGAATGGTGGTAATTCTGATTTTTGAAAACCTTTATAAAATGATACTTCTCCAAGCACTTTATGGCTTCCCATGCCTTTAATCTACAATGTCTTATTTTTCAGGGGAGGAATCATTGAATTAATTGTAACATGGCTGAAGACCTTGGCACTCATTTCAACAGATACTTGTTGCTAATGCCAACTTGACTAAGAACTAAAGGGCTCCATGAATAGTTTGGTAAGTCATTCTGAGAACAGATGCACCCTGTTTACAGCAAGAACTGTGGCCAGGTGTTTCCATTTTGAGCTGAAGGCAAGTGCTGATAGTCAGGAGGAGATAGGCAGTTATGATGTGTAGGGCTGTGAATAGAAACTCATTTCCGTACTGTGTTCTGAGTATGACTCAGCTTAATGTAACAAACAATGAGGTTTTGTGGATAAAACTAAAGTGAACAACAGACTGGCAATAACAATTCCCCATCTTTACATGTAGAGGTTTCTCAATGTTGGTAGGAAAACAACACATAAGTAATGTTTATACAGGCAACCACACAATGGCCTAAATCTAATGGTTAGTCCCAAGTAGAGTTGACCCATTGAATCAAAAGGAATTTGGTAAATAATCATTTATGTTGGTTTCATAGATTCAGTAGGTCTGCTCTACTTGAGACTATTAGGATTTAGGTCAATGTGAATGAAACAAAGGTCAACACAGAATCCATTTTCCAAAATAAGGGAAAGTAACCATATGCCAGACTGGAATGGGGGCCTTTTGTGCATTTTGTGCATTCTGCAGTGTGATCTGGCAGAGTAGATTTCCCCACCCTCCAATATATTAATAGGAGTCTGATTTTGGATTGAAGATAGGTGCTGAGGGGACTTCAGCATTAACGCTGTGCTAATTAGAGCCAGAAGTAGTATCTATAGCAACTGCTATAGCTGTCTCTTGATTTCTGGCTTGACAGTCCAAGATGCTCCAGACTTCTGGATCTTACTGTGCTTGGAATGTCCTACAAAGCCCATAGTCTAACTCTGTGATGTGACAAAGCAGTACTGGAAATTTAAAGGGTGACAAGGTCCAGCCAGAAAAGTCCTGCCAATGAAGCTACTTGAAGCTGTTAGGGTTTGCTGATAGAGGGAAGAGCCTACCAGAGATGTTATGCCCAGGAGAGAACTGGCCATTTTTCCAGTTCTGTTGGGTTCCAGTAATCACACCAAACAACAGCTAATAAAACCCCAAACAATTCAACCAGAATGGTTGTAACCATCTAGATGGTAGCACGGATCCATTCAAAACATACCATACCACTCTGAACACACTTCTCTTCTGATTTTGGAAGGTAGGCAAGGTCAGACCAGTTTAGTAGTGGGATAGAAAATCACCAGATCATGTGCCTGAAATCTCTAGGTAAGGTTAGGAAAGAATGTTTGATTTCTTGGACAACTCCACCACTCCAAGTTCAGAATACATGATTAGCTGGACTATTGGGTGGTTCACTATAAGGCAGCTTCTTATGTTCCTATATAGTAATTCAGATCTTTAACAAGTCTACTAAGAGTACTGGATTCAGGATAATAACAGGCCTTTCCTCATACCCCTCAACATTTCACAGATGAAAAGTGGGACACGTATGACACATGTGACCAAGATGGCAAAAATTATTAGTGAGGAAGAAAGCACAAGTTAGGAGAGACATTCTCAGCACAGTCAGTGCCTTTAATAATAACAGAATTACTGTTGATTTCAATCTGCTAATAACCATCTTCATTACTAGATGTCAGAGTTCCCATTGATGTTTCATCAGCTGTCATAGGTTTGCACTCAAGCTATATAGGTCTATCTGTATTCTCTTTCTTTTCTTACCTTTTCTACCTGAGCAAAATTGCTACTTCTTTTCTTTCCAGGTCACAATCAAGAGAGACAAATGAAGTATCCAGACATGGTATTTCCATTACACTTGATCAACATTCTTTTTCTTTTTTCTTTTTGTTCTCCTTGATGGATTACAGAGCAAAGGACCAACGAAGCAGCACATACCACATGCAGTGAGTGTGGGTGTTGCCAGCAATTGTTCAAACTCTGATTAAGATTCCAATCAGTGAACTTTAATATGTGTACTTTCACAGAATCATAGAGTTGGATGAGACCACAAGGGTCATTGAGTCCAACCATCTGCCCTCCTGGAATAGACAATCAAAACATTTCTGACAGGTGGCCATCCAGCCTCTGGTTCAAAACCTCCAAAGAGGGAGACTTCACCACATTCTG
Organism: Ctenosaura bakeri; assembly: GCA_948474755.1. NCBI lineage: Eukaryota > Metazoa > Chordata > Lepidosauria > Squamata > Iguanidae > Ctenosaura > Ctenosaura bakeri. Next base: position 110,542 of record CAOLHI010002461.1, on the reverse strand, counting down.
AGGCATTGTATTCCAATGTTGAACTGCTCTTATCATCAGGAAGTTCTTCCTAATGTTTGTTGTCTACTAAGAGTCCTAGATTCCTTTCTCTCATTTCTCAGCATATGCCATGGTTTGGATGAAAAAGGCTGATCTGTGGGACCATGAAGTGTTTGTGGACTTCTAATAGGTAATATGATCTTTAGTTGTACAATTCTAGTCACCACACCTTTTTATGTCCAGTATTTTCTAATCTCTGTTGGCTGACAGCTTCCATGTCCATAGGATGAATCTTTTCTGAGTTTTGGTGCAAACTTTAAAGCAATTATCTCCTGAACCCTGACACCCAATAGAGCGAGTACTTTAGATACCTCCTTTAAAATTCACAATACAAGCTAATGCTGTTTCTTATCCTATATATAAAACTCAGAAGTAAGCGTCGTTGCATTCACTATGGTTTATGAATAGATAGGTGTTTCTAGAACTGCATTTTTACAGTGCAATTTTAGGTGTGTTTAATTGAAACAGTCTCTGCTGTTTTCAATGCAGATCACTCTCATGATTATGAATGCAGTATTGTGGCCTTAATCTCATACAGGCAGCCCTCCATGTTTGTGGATTTGACTCTCACAGATTCAATTATTTATGAGTTTCTTCAACCCTCAGGTTCTTATTTTCTCAGGGAACCTTCCCTCTCAGAGGCTCTGATTAAAGGTTGTGTAGCCTTTATAAACTCGCCTCTGGTTTTCCTCTTCCATCAGCCACTGTCTGGCTAGCTAAGGATGGTTACCGCTCTGATCTCTCAGCACAATGAACTCTCTCCCAATGCTCCCATCACACCCAAGGAAGGAAATGAGCGAGAGAGAGGAAGTATAGGGCCACCGTGCCGATTGCCCCTTCCCTCTCCTTTCCCTCACATGGTTTGGACCCTGGGTGCCTGTTCTTCCCACCATACCTCATTCCCCTTCCCCCAGCTTTTTGATATTTGTGATTTTTTCACTTTTGTAAGGATCCTGTACTCCTAACCCTAGTGAATGTGGAGGGCCAACTGTATTTTACTCACAACAGCCCAATGCAGGGCAACCAGGCCACTTGAATGGCACAGAGCTGAGCAATTGTATGTCTGAAGAGTGAAAACAAATTTGACATTTATTATTGTTTATAAAGAGCCAGCATGGTATAGAAGTTTGGGTGTTGGACCAAGACTCTGGAGAAGGGGGCTCAAATCCCCGCTTGGCCATGGGAACCCACTGGATGACCTTGGAAAAATCACACATTCTCATCCTTGGTGGAAGACAGTGGCAAATCCCCTCTGAACAAATCTTGCCATGAAATCCCCATAATAGGTTGGCCTTAGGATCACGTTAATTTGAAAACCATTTGAAGGCACACAAGAGCTGCTTACTGATTACTCTTCTCTCACTATTATTTTTAGACCTATGTTTTCCTCCACCGCTCCATTTTTTTTGCATTCTTAACGATCAGCTTTTAACCTGTAAGCTATGTTTTTGGTTTATGAATCTTAGCAAAATGCAAGGTATACTGATGGGGGATTCATTCATAAAATTTATAGTTAGAATCAGTTTCACTCTTAAAAATCTTAAAATCCATCTGGATGTAGCACCAACATCTGTCATAGCCCATGGTGCTTTGCAGAAGTATGAGACCAACAAAAAAATATATGGGGAAAAAAATCTTTATATGTAGCAGCAGAGGGGCAATACAGCACTTCTAGTTAGGGTGAACAATAATATATAATGGAAAGCAATGGAATACAAAGGAAAAGCATTATAATTATTATGAATGTGAGTACAAAAGACAATAACACAAAGCTAAGCAAAGAATCTAAGGACATTATTATATAAATTCATGCAACTTAATATAGTGTAATGTAATGCTATAAAATCCACTCTTTTGTTGTGCAGTTTATATACTGACAAAAGGTAAGACAAAGCAGGATATAATAAACTGGACTTGAGAGTATGAAATATCTAAGCAGTGCTATCCAGTTTAGTCTAATACAATCAAATACAAAATATCTTAATGCTGGTATGTGTAAGATATACATCAGAACTTCAGCTAATGAACAAACAATACATATTTGTGGATTTATTATAGTTAAGAGAACAACAGTTTAATGCTGTGAATCTGAGGCCCTTTTTGCACAGTATTGTCACAATCACGCTGGTGCTGGGGCCAGAAGGTGCCAATTACGCAACATATCATTTTCGGCTTTTGGCTGAAAATGATGCACGATTGCGTATTGCTCTGGGGCCCCACACGCACTTACCATCCATGTGGAACCTCTGGAGACGCGGACCTCATGCTTCCTCCCCCGCTGCAGCCTGGGAAAATACCTAGCTGCACTGCAGAAGGAAGAGGCAGAGCTGGCAACATAATTAGCCCTGAGAACTTTAGGAAGATAACTATTTAGTCAATGTTTTTGCTCTAATTACTCATCTAATACTAAGTTAGGCAATCAAAATTAATTGTTATCTATGGACAGGCTAACCACTTGATTAGCACCAAAAGTACCAAGTTACCACCAAAGGTCTGGTTCATGGCAGGGCAAATTTTCTAGTTTTGTCTATCCTGTAATGTGTGGAAAACTCAGGTTTTAATTTTACTTGAATTAAAAGCAGGTGCAGAAGACACTGATAAGATAAAGCAAGTGCTAATGATAAAGTGATAAGATAAAGTTTTAACACTCATCTTGAAAATGAAAATAAAGTTGAGAATGAAAACAAATCAAACAATTGAGTGTAACACATGAACATGATGGATATAATGCCTTATGTGAGCAAACTGGATGTGATCAAGGGTAGAGATTTGTCCTTAACTCTTTCCAGTTGAAATCAATGGATTTTTTGAAAAGACCAATGAGCCCTCGGTGCCATGCATAGAAGATGTTTGCTTAGCAAGGTTGTCTCTTCCAGGACCCTGATCAACCATGGGACTCGGTGATTGTGGCTATTTCTGCCCTTCTGGTTATAGTCCTTTTGGCCACATTCTTCAACTGACTGTAGGAAGATAACATAAGTGGGAAAGAAACATGGCCAAGAGAACTAAAATGGAAGAGCAAAAGCAGCATCAGCATCTAATTTCCTGATTTACTGACACACTTAAGTAAAGATTTGTTTTCTGGATTATAAAATGGAAATACAGTTGGTCCTCCACATTTGCTAGGGGTGGGGCACATGACTCTCATGAAAGTGGAAAAATTGTAAATATCAAAGTGTGTGGGTGTCTGTGGAAAGGGGGTTGAGGCATGGTGAGGAGATCATGCAACCTGAGGTCCACATCAGATCAGGGAAAGGAGAGGGAAGAAGTCGGTGGGTTGGCATGGTGGCCCTGAACTTCCTCTTTCTTGCCCATCTCCTTCCTTGGGTGTGGGGGGGCATTGGGAGAGGGTTTGTGGTCTTAAGAAATTGGGGTGTGAGCCATCCTTAGTGAGCCAGACAGCAGCTGGTGGTGAAGGAGGAGGAGAAGGAAGAGGATAGAGGTGGCTTTTTAAAGGACTGTGTGGTTTAATTGGAGCTGCTGAGAGGGAAGGTTCCCCTAGAAAAGAAGCTCTTGATGTGGGGTGGGGGGGCAGGGCTTGGAGAAACTTGCAAATAAATCCATGAAAGTGAAACCCACAAATGTGGAGGTCTGACCGTAGTCCTAATCTTGTAATATGGCAACTGCTGGAACTTGCATTCAGATTGCTTCCAAGGATAAGGGGGCTGAGGATTTTGATGGTATAAGAATGAATTCCTTTTGGATCTTTTGGATCTGAGTTTTGATGCTCAAATTCACAGTTTTTCCTCAAGCCTTAACCTCTCAGATTTGAAAAGCATAGAATACACTTTGCTTCTTGTGGATGGCTCTTCTTACTTGTTCTTGAGCAATGTCAAGCTTTTTCTTTGTTATACAGCTTCTGTGGATTTGTAGTCTCGTGTACGTGGGGTTCACAACAAACTATTTAACATATCAGACTTTGAAGATCATGTTAATCTAGCTTGAGGTTACTTTCTCCAGTGGCTGCTTGACTTTCTTTTGCACGTTGAAGAAAAATTGCCTGTGTCGATTGTAAAAGCTGCCTGAGCAAAGCAAGTCACACCGACTTTAATGCTTGTTGTCACTAATGCTTTCTGTCATGTCTTCCCTTCAAAGTTGCGAAACATGCAGCAGAGAAAATGGAGGAAGTCTGATGAAACGTCAGATGGAGGTAAAATGTGGATTCCTATTCTGTGTACACTTCATCGTGAGGATGAATGATGGTTATTTCACCTGTGGAAACAGAATTGGGGGGAGGATTAAAAAAAGATAGAACCAAATTAGCCATAAATGTATTTGTCTGAATGAACTGGAATGAATTGGAAACTTCTCCAAGGTATCCCGTTTTCTACTGTTGGAAATGGGAAGCTGGAGATGGCGCCTGTACCTTTAATGACTATGTAAGAGAGGACATTTCAGTACCTATTGATTGCTACCTGGCTGCATGACAAGCAATACCTGCTGAAATGACCTCTGCTACACACTCATTAAAAGAGCCAGCATGGTGTGGTGGTTTGAGCATTGAACTACAACTCTGGAGATCAACATTTGAATCCCCACTCAGCCCAGGAAATCCAACTCAAATTCATGGTTTCCTCTCAACCCTTAACTCTCTGATTTGAAAAGCACTGAGTACACTGTAGACAGCAAAGGATTAATAACTGGGACATTTGAAGATTATGTTCCCATGATGTCTGCAAAGCCTGTCTTGTGCCCTCTGATCCCTACCTTCTTGATCAAACGAGGGACTATTGGTCTCCAAAAATACATTGAACTGAGAGAAAAAGTGGAAAGAATATGGCTTTGTTTTTCACTTTGGAAAGATATATGAATGCAGGTTTTATATTAGGTTTGAAAATATCTCTTCAAGCATTTCATGGTTTTATACATAGCCTTCCTTCCTCATTTTATTCTGATAGCAACCCAGGTTGCAGCTGGTGCCCTTGAGTGAAAATGAGTTCCAAAGCCTCCTGAAATTGCCCATCCCAGCTCAGATGACTTGCCTTAAAGATTCCCTTGAATGGTACTGCAATTTTATGATGTAACGGTTAGCGTTCATTCACTGAGAGGACAAGTCACAAAAGACAGAAAGATGATGATCAGCAACAGCTGATGGATGAATTCTTAGAAGATCAGTGTTGTCTACTGTGGTATGGTACTCATCTGTTACCTTGATGAAAGTGACAAGGCCTCCATAGAAGAGTGCAATAACAAAGAGGACCATGAAAGTGGAAACTTTGTTCCAGACGCTGTTGGCCTCCTCCAGTTCACTGTACTCATCTTCATTTTCATTACGGACGTCACACAAGGCAGCACCCATAAGAGCACAATCCCAGGAATCTGCAGAATTAGAATAAACAAGGTTACTCCATGGAGAAGAGATGGATGGAAAAAAGAATAACAACAACCAATAGGACAAATAAAAATTGTTATCCTAAAATAAGAACTGAAAAGATCTACTGGAGCGATTTATCTGTTTTTGCTTATTATAGTGTTCGGTTATTAAGGTGGGCAAGAGAACGTATCCACACTTGTGGATTTCTGCTTTATGCGTGTACATTACAAGCCCTTCTTTTGTGTCACTCCCAAAGTGTGGAATGCACTCTCCTCAGAATTATGATTCTTTCCCATTTACTCTGATCTTAGAAATGCTGTCAAGACTTGAATTGTCTCCTAAGGCCTGAGATTTTAGGACCAAAACCTGAGACCTGGGGACTACTCATTGTGATGTTATGGGGGGTGGGACTTGGTGATGTTACAAAGGTGATGTCACAAGGGGAAACACTGCACAGGCTACATCAAGCATCAACCACATTTTCACAGAATATGTCATTCAAATAAAAAACATTGAAAATGAAGAAAATGAACTCTTTTTCTCTCTCATACACATATTTTTTAAGGTAGCATTCTCACCCTAAGATTCCTCTATCTCACCTTGAGGTCCAGAGAAGAGAGACCATGCCCTGACATCTGGGAACTGCAGGGCACATGCTTTTATTTTGGCCTTTGAAGTTTTTTTTTGGTAGTGTTGATGATTTAATGTTTGAATGATGGTCTATTGCCGGTTTAATTTTTTTAAGAGGGTTTAGTTATTGTTTTTAGTTTGTTCTACATCTTAATAATGGCTTTTCAAGAATAAAAAATACTAACAAAAATTTAAAAGGCTGGTGATCATGGGTTTGTTTAATGTATCCATTTATGGAGTCTTCACCCTGCCTAATAATCAAGGCCCCTTGGGCTTATATATTAATAAAATAATAATAATAATAAATCAAATCACTTAACTCAGTATAAAAATCAGTATTCAGGCAAGTCTCTCTAGGGACACCGTGTCCTCATTAAAATCACCCTGTCCTAAAGCATTATTGGTGTATTGCATTAATGTGAAGTGTAGACTGTGGTAATGCAAAGGTTCTGTCCATTTATTGTATTGGGGCATAAATGGCCAACCAGAAAAGAAAGAAAGAAACATCTCATTGATTATTAATTTAATATGAAAATATAGGATACATAAAAAGTGAACAGAGGTAAATGAAAATGTTAGAGCAGCAGACTGATCAAACCAAGAAGACAAGAAAGCAGGAATTATTTTTCTAGTGCTGTGGCGGTGGAAAATACAAACAGTGCAACTAAGGTGTGTTTTACCGGAACTGGCTCTTCTAGCTGTGATGTTTTCAGAGGAAATGTGAGCTACCAGGCATGTGTAGGAGACTCCCATCATCCATTTGCTTGTGGGAACTTCAAGGATGCTCATTAATGAGCATCTTTGTTTTTTATGATCACATTTCAAGCTGTGGGCACTGTGACCCTTTAGTGGCATCTCTTTGTTTTCCTCCTTCCACTCCAGAAAGATCTCTTCTGGGTAGAAATCTTTGACCATGCACAGAAGGGTTACATTTTGGAGTTCACTGGAGCATTGGTGCTGGAGGTAGACCTTTGGAGGCTTCATAGTGCCTGCATTAGAAAAGGCAGAAAAATGGTCATGAACAAGAATAAAAATATAGTGGAACCTAAAATTTAGGGGCGTAACAGCACACAGGATTCATGGAACTTTATCAAGCATTGCTTCTCCCCAGGGAAGCTTTAAATTTATATGGTTGTTTGTGGGGTGTGTGTTGGTGCTAGGGTATGTGAGAGCTAGAAATCCTTAACAGCTTTCTTAGCACTCCAATCAAGCAACAACTCCCACAACTTTCTCTGGAAATGATGAGAATTACCCTGGCATAAAACTGATATATTGTTGGGGTATATCCTAAGAGTGGTGAAGGTGCCCAAGTTACTTTACATTTGTGTGTGGATCATGATCTTGTTCAGTTTTGTCTAATGTTAACAACAGTCTGAACATTCTGAGAAAGTTGGGCCATCAATTCTGTTTCAACTTATAGTTACGTTGGTGTATACCTGAATTACTCAGCTATGATTACAGTGCTCCCTCTGCTCAATCTCTTGCCCATCCTTTCTACAATTTCTTACCATTTCTTCTGAACTTCGTTTCTGTTCGACCACCAGGGATGCTACAGGAGAATTCTGTGGTAGCTTTCCATTCAGTCAGATTCACCCACAGTTGACCATAGATCCAAGAAGTGCTGTTGGTTTCTTCCAAAATTTTAGTGGTCATAGTGTTTGTGTTGACAGATTCTCCATCCATTGCCCAACTGAACGTTGAATTGGTGGTTCTATTCATTAGCAGCATCATACAGGTTAGAGGTGCACTTTGGTTTATGAAGAGCTCTTCAAAGCTTGGCAATTGCATCTTGATAGCTGTCTCATTATTGACAGTTGAGACCATTCCTTCAAAAACAGATCACCATCAGACCACTGTTCTCAGAAGTGCTCTCAGTTACCACCACATCTGCTGGATAATGGCCGTATACAGTAATTCCTAATTCTAACTCAATGTATCCTTTCTTGAACTAGCACATTAGGCTTATGCAAAAGCAGTTTAAGATTTGAAATCATGCTCATTGGGTGGACTCTGCAGCATCTTAGAAGAATGAATAAATAATGGCCATTTAAATAGTTGTGAGGAAAACACAGGGTTTCTGTAGATCCTCAGAACCACAATATTTTCTATTAATACTGCATTCTTTATGTTTACAATATAGTTTACTTGCATATTATGACTTACCAGCAGAAAGCAAGTCCTTCTTAACCAAAGTGCTGGTAGTACTGTGATTTACAGTGCACGTATAGATCTCTGGGTTGCTCCATTCTTCTGCACTGACTACCAAATTACAGCTCTTCTGGAATTTTCCATTAGCAAGGGACATCAAAGTGGAAGAATCTGAACTGCAGTTGAGATGATGTCCTTTCACATGCCATTGAATATCAATATTTTTGGGATAGAAGTTGGTAGCAAAACACACGAGTTTCTGGCCTTCCCTGTCCTCTGAGGTATGGAATGCCATCACTTGTGGGGAAGCTGGCTCCAGAAGATCTGAAATGAAATGGTTGACCTTGGGTTGCAAAGAGAACTTATGATATTGAGGACCATATTTCCTGTCAATCTAAGGCATATTGCTAAACAATGGGTCTGGTAACTGATCAAAAGATTTTGATTTACTTTCAAGTGCACACACCTATTTTAAAGGAAGGGAAGGATAACTGCGATTTATGGACTTGTGCTCCCAACCCTATTTCTGAGATCTCCAGCCCCCTCCCCAGCTCCCACGATTTTTTTTTCCAAAAAAGTTCCCTTTTTGGAACAGGAAGTCAACTAAAAGTTAACTTCTGACTCCAGAAAAGGATTTTCTTGAGTTTAGACAGTCCAGCAGGCTAATGATGTGGGTGATATCTTCTAATGAGTGTGGGTGTCATTTTGGGCACAAACATGGGGTGGGCTACCAAGCTCCCATGGAAGACCAATGCAGCCTCTAGGACCTGTCAAATCGTTCACCCTTTGTTTAAAGTGATGGCTATGGTCCTCCTTGATTTCAGTGAAAGTGGAATTTCAGTGGAAGTATATTTCTGAGTGGCAAACGTACACCTTACAAGTTCACCACTTGATAACTGCAATGTGCAAATGGCCATCCTTGTTCAAACACCACAGACAGAGCTATCTTACCACCATAGGTAATTGTGAAAGAAAGAAGCTTCAATATCCATCTGAGGATGTGTGTATTGCAATCTTTAAGTTCATGTGGGTATGTATCCATAATTGTACTTAGAATCTCAGCCAAGCAACCTGATCCAGCAAATAATCTTTTGGTGCCACACACTAAATAACAATTTTCCCTGTGCAAACTTAGACTTTATCTTATTGTCAGTAAGTGAAGCACCCAGACTTACCAAATAAGTTTTTACTGATGTTCGTAAAGTTACTTAGGGACTCATGCCCCACCACACAGGTATATAGAGCTCTGCTTTTCCATTCAGATGCTGGGACTTTCAAAATGCTTTGGGTGGTAAAGGTGGGACTTCCAACTTCAGCCACTGGAGACCCAGTGATATATTCTGAGGTATCAATGGTCTTGTTGTTCTTCTTCCATCCGACAAGTATTTCAGCTGGGGAATACTCAGAGATCACACAAGCGAGCCAAGCTACAGCCTGGGTGGTAGGTTGTATCAGTTGTGTTGTTGATGGCATGACCAATGAGATAGATGGCTCTTTAATGGGAGTGGAATCTGTATACAAGGAGAATAGAAGGGAAAATAAATATTGGCAAGGATGATCTTTGATGAGAAGTTGAAAGAAATGGGTGATGTTGGGAAGAGGAATGAACCATGTTTTTTTTCGTGCTAGAGACAATCTTTAACTTCCATGATAAAAGCTTGAAAAGTTTCGCCTCTAACTAAGATCCTGCTTTTTCTGATACAAGTTTATGATGGTTGAATGATGAGGGAAAGGGGTTCCATACATTTTTCTTTGTATGGAGAAAAACCAATATCTGAGTTTTCAGACACATGCTATACTCATAGCCATTAGCTTTGCAGTTATCACCCATGTCTTCTGAAATCTTCTCTCACCTTCATATTTTTGGATGCTCCGCTTGATGTCTGGGAAGAGTGCACAAATATGAGAAATTATGCACTGGACTTTGCTTCCAGAACCCCAGGCTTCGCTGGTGATGTTCAAATGGCTTTTGAAACTCTGGGTCCAGTTTGTGTGGTTCTTAATGTTTTCTGTTTTAGCATCCTTTGTACGGTTGTGGTCATTCACCATCCAGGTAAGCATGGCATGTTCCAGTTCATATCCTACTGCCAGACAAGTCAGGAGAGCGTTCCCTTGTGTGAGTAATGTCTTGAGAGGTGGTTTCAAGAGGTAGACGCTGGGAGGTGGAATGTTGTCTTTACATGCTAGAGAGGAACAAAAGCCAAGTGGCAATCTTTATGATGAGCAAGTGAAGCATTTTGAAGGAAGAGATGGGAAAATGGAGCCACAGAGAGAAATTGAGCTACTGAGGGAATGTCACTCTCAGTTTTCTTAAAAATCAGATTTAGGAAGCACCATATTATTCTCTATAGTGGTATTGAAAGTGACAATGTTAGCTTCCAAAGGAGTTTAGACTATCTTGCTTACATTCTCATAATGATATGTTCAGCGTGATAAGACAGTCCAGACTGACATTGTCTATGCATGCAGTTTCAGTCCCAGGACTTCTGACTGGGTTAGGTACAACAGGATCCAAGGGCGGTGGGAATGGGATAACCGGGCAAGAGTATGAATTTATGTTCTGGCTAGAAATGAGAAGAGAATCTGAGAAAGAGAGAAAATGATCACAATGGAAGATCACCTGTGCACTTGCTGATCTTGGCTGTCTGGATGTTATTTGTTCCAGGTTGGGTCACCTTGCAGGTATACTCTTGTAGCTTGTTCCACTCCTTGAGGGGCACAGTTAGATTGCTGCTAGTGTGGAAGTGATCACCATTCTGCTGATGTGCTTCTGGCTTTGGGACTTGTTGGGCCTTCCCATCAACCTCCCATGTGACTTGTATTTTCTCAAGTGAGTAGCCATGGATGGAACAGAATAAAGTGATACTACTTCTACTTCCTAGGTCTGTGCTAGGGCAGAGGGGGGTGGTGCTGAGGGACAGTGTGAGGGCTGTGGGCATAATCCAGTCTAAAGAAAAAAGCATAGAAAGAGAAAAGGGCATCTCAATTATTTGAGTTTATTTTATAAGACTGATGAAAGTAGGAGCCTCAAAAACAGTGGTCTGTATTCTGTATCAATTACTTAGTTAAGAATATTTAACTAAGTAACCTCTGCTGGGTTGAGTGCCCCAAACCAGGTGAGGGAAACATCCTTCACCTGTGATCACCGAATGGAATTCCTTCTCCTCATGCAGCTAATGCCTGGTAAAGTACATTGGGGGGCAAGTTACGAACTTGGCAGTCAGTGACGTAAACTTGAGTGAATTGATTCAGACTTGAGTTGAACTCAAATCACTTCACTGACTTGACTTGACAACAAATGATGCATTGACTCAACTTGACTTGTGACTTGTATATTTTTAGTGACTGACTTGTTGCCCTTGGTTTAGTAACATAACACATTCATTCGTTAACCTTACAACTCTGAACAATGCTTACATATCTTTTTGCCTACTGTTCATGTGAAGATCTGTCTCAAGTCCAAAGCCTGGACCAGTTCTTAGAAAGGAACAGCAAATGTGTTAGGAGACAGGCTTGAGGCCGGCTCAGTAGGCTGTCCCTGCTGTGTATCAGAAGAATCTTCTGAAACTTTTCCTAACAGCAGAAGGCAGGACTTGGCCCCAGAGAGCAGGGAAAGATCCTTCCATCTAAATCTTTTTATGCTTCAGTAATGGGAAATAAGTAGGATCCTATTCCCCACTTCAGAAGCTGGCTCCCAGACTTGAGATTTGAATTATCTTGCTAGACTTGAGACTTGACTTGAGATTTGGAGTAAAAGACTTAAATACATCACTGTCGGCAGCAGTGTCAAAATCATGAATACATTGACCTTGTGAATGTAAGACACTTACAGATGAGTAAATTTAGGTAACTGTTTCATATTAATGATTGCTACTTAGTCATGACTGTAACACTATTGCCATGATTGTAACTCGCCCACAATCTCCTTTACTTGGTATCAGCTGCATGGGGAGAAGGAGGTGCATTCTGTTGGTGATTGGCGAATGGGTGAATGCTTTACATCAGGTTTAGGGGGTTAGGCCAGGAGAGGTTACTAAGTGAAAGATACAGAATACCAGCCAATGACTTTATAATTAAGATTAGTTTAGCTTAGTTTGATTTTTATTATTTTTATCCTGCCTGTTCTCCCTTTCTGAGAAGGCTGAGGAGCTAATAATGATTATAATGAGATTAACATCTAAGGTATACCACTTCCTTCCCTCCCTCCCTCCCTCCCTCTTTTGTATATCAGGTTTTTTTTTTGGTTGCAAAAGTTTTATTGAACAGTGATTACAAGGGAGGACAAAACAGGTGATAGATTTATAACAAAACAATGAAGAACTCAAAATGATCAGGAAACAATTGTCAGTTTTTCACTTCTGCTTCTGTCCATGAGAAAACTGTTAAGATCCCACATATTGGGCTCTTCATCACCTTACCCGCAATTCAAATTTAGAAGACTTATTTATTGCTATCACAGTCCTAACACTGAAAATACCCAACCAGTCCTACTCTTATTTGTTTGCTTAACTTTTAAATTAAGATCTAATCGACTAACAGAGAGCTACAGCCTATACGTTCTGGCAATTTGATGTGAATTGGCTTATTGCCTTTTGTTACCTTTTCTGGCAATCTTCTTGACCACAGTGGAATTTGTTCCACTATGCACCACCTCACAAGTGTTGCTTTCTACTTTCTGCCACTCAGAAAAGGGGATTTTCAACTGACTGCTGGCTCTGTACGTTCCATCTGCCATGGCTTGTTCTACAAAATTTTCACTCCGGCTTTGCAGGCCACCTTTCCATTGGAAGATCACTTTCTGGGGTCTGTAGTTAGAGGCGATGCATTTCAGTGTCATGGTTTTCTTCCTTCGATCTACTGACTGCAGGAGTTCAACAGTAGGAGGTTTAGGCTCAAATAAATCTGCAAAGAGATTTAAATTTTCAGCAGCCATGATAAAATGAAAGAAGAATAACATCTTAACTTGTATTAGGAAGATGCCAATTTACCTGGATTAAGCAAAAGGAATCCCTCAGGTGGATAAGCAAAAGAAATGAAGAAAATCTTCATGAGTCAAGCAAGGTGAACAGCAAACCAGAATCTTGTATATCTTCCTGCAGCAGGCAGTAGAAGTTATCACTGCTGTGCGATAGGTTTAAGAAGCGAATAGAACAGAATTCTCTGCATGCACAGAGAGTATAGCTGGAGCCATTAAACTGGACAGATGTGCCCAATAATTCATGGTTTAGAACTGGAGTCCTCTGGTCAATAAACTTAGACTTGGGAAAGCAATAGAAAATTTCTGGAAATTTTTTCATGCCATGGGGAAAAATGCATCACTTTTCCCCTCTGGATAAAAAAAATCCCCAGAAATTTCAGACAAAATGGAAATATATGTAATACTTACCTCTGCAGCAAACTCATTTGATTGCACTAATAACATAAAATGAAGAATTTACATCTCTTGTAAAATGGCATCATTTGGCATGAATAATGCAATTTTATTGAGCAATCTTAGGCCTGTATATTGATGAACAAGACCCACTCTGTTTAGTGGAGTTTACTCAGAATTAGCATGCCCTAGATTTTGAGTTCAAATGTATGAGCTCTGCAGCAGATGTTCCATGCATAGCTGATGAGGAAAGGAAAACCACAAGAGAGGGGATGGAGGACTGTGGACACAGGATATCTGTCTCTGCAATCCTAAGCATCTGGACACAAGATCAAAGGTTGTTAGGAGAAGGCACGCGGCAATTCACAGCCAATGCAGGCCTTGTGTGTTGTTCTTATGGTGATGGCAGTGCTTTTGGCTTCCAATTGCATCCTGAGTTTCAGTCTTTAATGTTCAAAAAGTATCATTTTCTAACACTGTAGATTCTTGTAGATAAAAATCTTCATGCCCCACACACTGAATGAGCAAAACCTAATCACACAAAGCACTTGACTCACTCCAAGTGGGTAACCAATTCATAGCAGGTCCTTGTTTCGCTATCCCGAAATATCCACTTTTTTCTCACTGGTAGGATAAATACTTGAAAAATGGAAAAACTCGTATCTCCAAATTGTCTAATTCCCCCCTCAAGATTTCTAAGTTGTGTTGGCATTTCCTTTAACCTACAGAGCATTTTCTGATTATTCTGTCTGTGTCTTAAATATAGGAAACAGGCACATTCTCAGACATTCTTGGTGGCTTGGCCTTTGTTCCCCAGGCATCCATTAAAACCCATGATTAATTCAGGTGTGTGTTCATCACTCAGTGTCTTGCTACCTGATGCTCTTTCGGTGCGTAAACTATTCCCATTGAAAAGGACAGAAATGAGGCAAGGCGGTAAAAACACTGTGTCTGTGGTGTTTAATTGCGATGGCTCTTTTGCACATGCAGGTTTTCACTGGAATTGCTTGAATGATGAATATTTATCTGTGAACCTGCCCAGAAGCTGTTCTGAGAGTGGCTGAAGGTATTTTCTATTTGTGTTGGTTTTCAGAAGCAAAGGTTCAGTGCTACAGGGATGGCTAGAATTTAGCAGACATTTTATTGAGCCTGAAAATATGGGCAGGAATCCTGCTGGGGCCTATGTACCCAGGAATTAGAATTGCACTGTTGCATAATGTGCATATTCAGTAGAGGGATACTGTTACCTTACTATGTAGTAGAGCCAGCAGAGTGCCTGTTGCACATTGGTGACTGATGCACATAAGTGCACAATATGCATTGGTGAACAATGTATATCGATGTGCATCATGTGCATTACAGACCAATGCACATTGGGCAGTCTGGCTGGTGTCCTATTGTGGACCTTTGCAATTCAGTCAAGGGGTTTCTTGGCGTCTCTGCTATGTAGCTAGGTATATGTAAACTTACGTAACATAATACATCATACAGGATTCCAGTGATACTCTAATTTCAGTATGGTTGTGCTTTAGATTGCATCTTATGAGTGTAGACAAAGCACCCGATGTGCCATCTTTTACCCAGACCCAAGTAGGTCACAATACTAAACTGTGCCTAGGGGCTTGGGACTCATATTCTCCACTCCTCCATTAATACTCATGTTTTATTGTTATAATATCACATCAACGCAAGGTAGGAATGTGAATCTTGACCTATTTCATTCTTTCGCAGAAGAATTAATAATTACAAAAGTTTTCTCCCCAACAGGCAAGATTATGAGAGATTTTTTCAACAATATGTTTGTAAGTAAGGACTTGTTTTGTGAAAAATTCATTTGCCAAAGGGGGGGGGGAACCCTGTGCAAAATACACTGTTGCACAAACTGGGGTTTTTACACAATAAACAGGCTGTGCAGATCCCCTAAATGTATCCTCCCCCCAAAAAACACACATTCATAATGGGTGACTATTTTCTTGATAGGGTGTCACCATATGTTGAGATGGTCTTTCTGATCAAGAAGTGGAAAATATGTGAGTATTCTTAACATCCCTAGAGCTAGACAGGGACATATTGTGGAAGGGGATAGTATGACACAGTGATGATGCTTCTTTTTTGCCTCTCTTCCATTTTCCTTGCCTCTGTTCCTCTGAATCATACCAAGGCCTGCATGGTGTAGTTGGCTTTTCCTGTACAGCTGTTTTGGTGGTTATATCCCGAGTGTAACAGTGGAGTGGCATTAGGGTATGAAACACTGCACCAGTTCAAGACCTGAATCTGATGCACTTTTCACCTTATAACACCAACTTCACCTTGCAGCTGGGCTCTCCTGATCTTTACAACCTGAGCACCCACCTGTGAAAATTCACTTGCCAATGTAATCACTTTTAACGTTGAAAACCTCTTCTTCTTCAGAAGCAGAGCAATGTATTCAGATCTTAAGTTGGTGTAGTTTATACACTCAAAAAATGAATTCAATCTTCTACCACCATACAGCCAAAGAGGCATAGCCGGCATTCCCTAGGAACTGTGAGATTTTCCCTCTACTTCCTTCAATGGGATACTGTTTAAATGGTATTTAGTCAAGTAACCCCAAAGACAGTAGGTGGATAATGGCAAAGATATTGTGCTGCCTGGTTAGCAATGCCAGATAGCTCAGCCTAAAGATTAGTTGATCCACAGTTTGTCATCTTGGTGGTATCTGTTTACCAGGCTGTCTTTAATACTCAGCTTTCAAAGGGAAGTGGCCCCATCATAACTTTTTGGTAGAAGAAGTTCAGGGGGAAACCCAATCTGAGTTACATGGTTGCTCATTTTATGAGACTGCCCATTGGGTTACTTACCATTTCCTCCTAGGCAGACAAAAGCAGTGAGTGGGCTAGTCTGGTTAGCTCATGCACAATAAATTTCACCCTTTACTTACCAAGGGGTACATTTTCACTGGCTGTGATGGGATTATCAGAGGAGGAATGGTGGACCACACAGCTGTAGCTGCCACCCTTTCCTCCTGCTTCATCTCTCCCAATTTTCAGGATGCTGTAAGTGTTGTAGATGCTCCCAGCTTCTGTTGCCATTCCATTGCTGTACAGTTTCTCATTCAAGGGTATGTCATTTTTCTTCCATGAGATACTAATTTCCTTTGGGAAAAACCCATTCACGTCACAGATGAGAATCAGGGCCATGGCCTTCTTGAGTGAGATATCAAAGGAGGCTCGAGAAATGGAAACAGAAGGCTTCGTAGTATCTAAATGGAACCAAGAAAGAGAGGTACCATTGGTGCAAAGCTATTAATTATAAAGCCATGCATATGTCTCTTCTCATGGTCCATAATTTAAACAATCAAACTGGGAAGGGTATGGGAAGCAGAAACAGATATCCTTCAAATGCCTGCCAAATATTTTAATGGCCTAATAAGTATTTTTTTTTTATTTATTAGTATCCCGCCTCTCCATATGGATTGAGGCGGCGAACAACTTACAAATAGCATGTATTCCGAAACATTTCTATACATGCCCCCAACAAGCTGGGTACTCATTTTACCGACCTGCGAAAGGATGGAAGGCTGAGTCAACCTTGGAGCCGGGCAAGATTGAACTCACAACCTTGTGGCTCGCAGTACTGGCATTTAACCACTGCGCCACCATGGCTCCTCATTTTGAGGATCCTGAAGGATCATCATTTTGAGGATCCTGAAGGCTCCTGCATATATTCATAAATCTACTACTCTGATGGCTGATCAGTGCTACCATTTCTCTTCTCTGTTGCCAATTTTAATGCCACTCTCCCCATCCTTCACCTTTCTCATATGTATCCAGCCTTGCAGCTATTACATAGGCCATTTCCACACTACACTATCGTAGCGCTATTATTCCACTTTCAACCTCCTATGGAATCCTGGGGTTTGCAGTTTAGGGAGAGGCATTTAGAATTCTCAGCCAGAGAGCTTTTTGGCCTCAGTAAACTACAAATCCCAGAATTCCACAGGATGTTGAAAGTGGTATAAAAGCACTATAACAATGTGGTGCTGAAATGGCCATAGTGAATGTGACGATGTATTGAATCTATTTAATCACAATATTTAGGTAGCTAATCAAATCTGGCTGTGCAGGAATGTCATTGATATTAAAAGGAGCCAAGAATGTTCAGCAGCAATCGATGACATTGCCTTCAGTTTGAATGAATACATTTTTTGGCCTTTCCTTTGAATCTACTAAAAAGAATCAAGATAAAAAGAAACTACTTATTTCTGCTCCAGAAAATGTTGTTCAAAATAATCCCCCTTATAGTTCATCAACTAGGTCCAGACATTCACACTCACGTGTATCTTTTTTGATTACTACTTCTTTGATGTCATCTTCATAGCAATGTCCAGCTACTTTGCAGGCAAATGTGGTGCCCTTTCTCCATTGCTCCAAAGATACTGGGTGGGTACCTATTACACTCTGAGTTCCATTAGTATCTGTCTTCATGGGTTTGGTTTGACCTTGAATGCTGGGCTTGCCATCTACACTCCAGCTTATTTTGGTGTTTTCAAGGCTGGAACCAACCACTGTGCATGTGACACTTGCTGTCCTCTCAAGCAGATTTCTGTAGGAGGGCTTTGTGATGGAGATGACAGGTTGTCTTATTAAGCAAGCTGTGGAATGTGCCAAGAGAGAAAGAGAATGGGGTAGAGTTCATAGTTATTTGAAATCTACAGAATATTCTGAATATGTGTCAGAAATTACATTATTTTTGGCCAAAATCCTGTTCACAATTACGTGGGCATGAACTAATGTGACCCTCCACACCTATACTTCAAGTGCTAATGGAGTTTTGGACCACCGATAATTCAGATTCTGTTCAAGAATTTAAGAATCAGTGAAGTTTCACCAGATAAGGTGGCACGTTCCATGTAGTATTTCTTTTTGAGATTGTCACTTTAATTTTTATTATGGTCCTTGGTCATTTTTGACCATTAGAATGATGGTCACAGCCAGCAAGTATGCTGTCCTTTATTTTACTTGTTCTAGAGGAAGTGCAGGGTTAGAAACAAAGGCTAGGATACAATTATGTACATCTACCTACAGAAACAGCTCCATGAGTGGATGAGGAAGGTGGTTCCCCTGCTCAAGAATCTCTCTGGAGCGATAACATGATGTTCTCTTTTTCTTCTCTCCTCCTCCCAACTGACCATGCCACCCAAAACTCTGTCCTCAGGAGGTGTTCCTTAGCCTTCTAAGAAGGTATTATAGGTATACAGAAGCTGTATGGGTAGATTATTCCCCCTTCATCTGTTTATGATTCACCGATATATGGATCTATCAGTATATGTACCCAACTGGATCCTGGACAAACGGATCACTTTTTGGCGGTAAAACTATAGCTGTGAAAAACTGGATCCCATGTACCCAGTGCTAGGGTTCTGATTGTATTCTTCTTGTCCCCCCCTCCCCCATATAAAACAAATTTACAGTGAGTCCTCTATTTTCGTGGGTTCAATATTTGCAGATTTGAACCTAGAGATTCCTAGAGAGACCACTTCTCTAGGCATTGCTAGGTCTTCCAGCATGACTCTATGTCCCACATCCCCCAGACACTGACCATAGAATCAAGCTGGAGGACCTAGGGATTCCTAGATAAGTGTTCTCAAGTTTTTTAAAAATAGTGTTTGTGAGTTTTATTTTTATTTGCATGTTTTCCACTTTTGTGGAGTCTTGTACCCCTAGCCTCCATGGAAGTACAGGGCTCACTGTATAGATAATTGATAGATCTTTCAAGTGTAGTCTAGCATGGATCTTAGATGTAGCTGCCAAACTCAACTTTTCTGCTGTTGCCCTGGATGACTTCTGATCATACCCCACCCTGGTCATGTTGATTGCCCGTTTGTTTACCTCCAGGCACCTATCACCCCCGCATATCCTCACCTTGACACTGGCTGGTATTGTACATTGTCACATTCTGGCCACTGGGTGGACGAGTAACTTTACATGTGTACCGGTCCCCACTTGCCCAGCTCTCTTTGCTGATGTTCCGTCGGACAAAGCTGGAGTAACCACTGCCCTTGTCTTCATCAGCTGTCAGTGTCACCTCCACTTTATTGGGCTCCACTTCCCCATTCCTCAACCATTCCACACTGGCTTTTCCAGGGCTAAGACTTCGGAGGAGACATACTAGCTCCAGGCTGGTCTCTGTCTCCTGTTCACCACAGTTGGGGGTTAAGATGTGAACTTGGACTGGCTCTGGGTGTTTCCAAATGCAACCTGAGAATGAACGATAGAGAGAAAAACATTGGAACACTGATCATCAATACATTTAATATTGTCTTCTAATAAAGAAATAGCTATGATACTTAGATTGCTATAATACAAGGAGAAATAAAGCTGCCAGCTTAAAATCCAGAAAGAAACTATCAAGTAAAGCACGTCACTTCATTTAAAAGGACACCAAAACAACCAATAAAATCAAAATTTAAGAAGTGTTGACTTAAGTAAAACTACCTTCACAACTTCTGGCTGAAAGCTGGCAGTGAGAGGATTAGGAATATCTGTGTCTGAAGCTATTCTACATGCAGTTGCCAGAACTTACCATTCCACAACTTAGAACAAGGGTTGCTATAGTTCAAGAGTCAGACTACCATTTTTTTGGCTTCTTTGATCCCCTTGGGGCTGCAGTGTTGCAATCCTGGAACTGATGTTTTAGGTGACTGGAAGTGACATCCAGATGCTGAAACAGCACTTTATCATTGTTTTTGATTCCTCCCCAAGAGTGTTGAGGGAGCCAAAGTTAACGGAGGTATATTTTCAAACCATGGAATCATAGAATATTGACAATGGAAGAGACTACAAGGGCCATCTAGTTTAACTTTCTGCCGTTCAGTGTTGCACAATTAAAGCAGATGCCCATCCAACCTTTGTTTAAAGACCTCCAAAGATGGCCAGGTTTTTCTCCTCACAAAACTGAAGTCTGTGGGGGCCTAAAGGCTACATGGGACCCCACAAAGGGGCCACATACAAGCTGGGGGACCCATACAATTCCCTTTCCTGATTTAGAGTCCACTCCACAGTTTCCATATACTTTGTTACTGTAGACACTAGTGGGACCCAAAGATTAGTCTTCAAAGTGGAATTTAATTTCTGGAAGGGCTGGAGAGACAGTGTAGGTTCAGAGAATCTAGGGCTTTGATGGTCAAAGCTGGCAATCTGAAGCTGGCAAAGCTGGCAAAGCTGAAATCAGAAGCAAACTAGTAACCAATAGACCTGATGGAGAATCAGGGTGAAATGGTCTGAAGAAGACTGCCTGTCAGAACCTTCATTCTAGATTCTTTCACCCTTACCACATGATCCTCTGGGGCCACTGCATATGAACTACCTTATGGCAATCTAACTTGGGGGTGGCTAGATGGGGCACAACTAGAGCTGTTTCTCATTTCCACTGGAAAAAGAGAAGTTAGAAGACAAGACAGAACTGGCAAAAAGCATCCCCAGCCATTGATTTCACCTGGCCACCAAATGCAAACCTGTGTCTAGGAATATATCCAGGAATTTGCTTCTCTAGTACAGTGGCTCTCAATCTTGGGTCTTTTAGATGTTTTTGGACTTCATCTCCCAGAATGCCTGGCCTTTGGGTGAGGCTGACTGGGGTTTCTGGGAGTTGAAGATTCAAGCCCCTGGAGGACCAAAGTTTGAGAAACATACCTCTAGTAAAACTCAATTAGATCAAGCTGACTAGGTAGCATAGTCTTACAGGCCCAAATCCATTGTACAGTATTCCTGATGGTTGTGTCTGATAAATTCATACATTACAAGAATACCTTAGAATACACTAGAAATGGGATTTAGATTTCTTTTTCAAAGTGCCCATTGCCTAATTTGGAAATGCATAATATGGACATAATGAAACCCAGCAGCAAATTTTGGCATTTTGTGCCTATTAAAGCATGATGAGTATCCTTGATATACTGCACATAGCAATGACTGGTGAGGGGGAATGAGGTGAGGACAATGGAGAATGAGGAAGGTGGTCTTAATCACTCCCCTTCCCCTAACACTGCAACACTGACAAAAACCAGTCCTCGCCTTCTGAAGCTAGTACTTGGTGTGTAATGAAGGTCTCACTGGGGTTAATGGCAACTTTCCCCTCATGCCAAATAATAGCTTCAAGGTGGTGCAATTCTCTTCAGGACCACAATGTTGGAGGAAAAGGAGCTTAACTTCTTCTGGTCATGTTATGGTCCATGTTATTCTATCTATCTATTTATCTATCTATCTATCTATCTATCTATCTATCTATCTATCTATCTTGGATGATATCACTGTGTGTGACCCATATGGATGCTGAGGGTGCAGGGGAATTGCCTTACCTTTGTAATTAAAGGTTGCTGATGGGTTGTTCTCTGGTGAGCCAGCAGAGCGCTTTACAAGACATTTATAAGGTTTTGCTGAAAACTCAGAGAAGGGGACTGTGACCTTGCTGGTACTGAATAACCCTTTCCCATTCTTGATGATGGGGGAAAGAACTTTTTCTCATTACTGTCTGGTTCCCATGTGATTTCCAAATTCGCTGGAACAGATTCAGAAAGCAGGCAGCCTAAAGTTACGCTTCCTTGGGATTTCCAGTCATCAGAGTTGCAACAGGACAACAGAGGGAACAGATTGGGAGGGTTGTCTTTGTCTGTAGGAGAAGAGAAAACAGGTGAGTCTTCATGAAGGAAAACACAAGACCACTGAAATAAAGCTTGAATAGCCTTAAATTTACACTAAACTAATCATTCCAACTTAGGTGAATTTGGTAAGCATTTTGCATCTTCTTTATTTTCTCTTACATAATCCCCTAGAGGATACCATGAGGATGGTAACCATACATACATGGATTTCATTGTGTTTGAATGTTAGTCTTGTTGTATTCTGTTCTACTTTTGTCTCTAGCAGTGCAACTTAAAATGATGGCCTGTGGACCACCGCCAGTCTCTGAAGAGTTTCCAGGAAAGAAAACAAGAGGTGCCACCACTGGGCATAAGCATGATATCAGTCTCTGTCAAAAAATGATGCCCCCACAACGATGAGATAGCTTGAGATACTGTGTGTTTGTCAACAATGTCTTTTTAAATTGTTGTAAGCCTTTCTGAGTGTTCTGATCTACTAATACTAGTAATAATACAGTTGAAACCCCACATTTGCTACTTTGACATTCACAGATTTGATTTATTTGTGAATTTCTCCAATCCTTCCCCCTGCCACTTCAAGCACTTCTTTTCAGGAAAATCTTCCTGCCCCTGGTCCTTCTCCACCAACAGCTTCCTGGCCAGCTAAGGAGAGATCGAAGTCGGATTTCTCAGCATCACAAATCCTCTCCTGATGCCTATCCACACCCAAGGAAGGAGATGGATGAGAGAAAAGAAGTATAAGGCCACCATGCTGAACCACCCCTTTCTCTCTACTTTCACTGGCCTGGTTTGGCACGTGGATGTTTGTTCTCTCCACCATGCCTCGGCCCCATTCTCATAGACATACTCACCCAATTTTATTTGTGATTTTTCCATTTTTGCAATGGTACTGCACCCTTAACCCCAGTGAATGTGGAGGCCTGACTGTAATAGAAAAACACTTATCTATAGCAGTGTGACTCAAAGTGGTGGTTTCTGGACTGACACTGGTCCCTGAGCCATTGGCTGCCAGTCCCTGGTAGGTTTCCAGGAAGGAAATAATTGCACTCAATAGGCACAAATTTAGTGCTGGTCCCTGGTCCCATTGGAAAAAAGAATGCAGGTCCCCTCTATCAGATAGCTTGAGAAGCACTGATCTGTAGCAGAAAGTTGGTCTTGTCTTAGGCCTAAAGAGCACCAGAAAGATGTATCTGGTGGCAATTGACAACACCCTGTGTGGCAAACTGCCCATAAAACCTCCAGTCCATCAATTCTGTTGTTCTGTGTTCCATTGGCTTTGTGCATACAGATCAATCTTATCACATCTTTTGGATATTTTTCTTTAAATAAGGCTACCTGGTGAGGCTGTCATGCACTTTGGCCACAAAATCCTTGTGCCTTCCAGAGGACAATTGGACACACCATAGGTTTTACTTCCAATACTCACAGGATGAGGTCTGGGGTCTATTAATCTGATTTAACTAAGAGTGTGCTGCAAGAAACGCCCAGTGCCTTAAACCCAGTTTTATATTCTAGTGCTTCAGCTTTCTTTCCCTGGTCCCCTATCTGCAGCTGTTGGTTCCACCCAAAAGCTGACATTAGAATGTTCACAGAGCTCTGAAAGAGCTTTTATTTTTTATTTTTTTGTTGGAGGGTGTATGGGGGCTAGAGTGGGGAGGGGAAATGACCCTCTTGATACTGTTGATGGAAGCAAGTTTATTGGGGACGTCCCCCAATGGACTGAAGCTAATGCTTTCTGAAGTGCCACACATTCCACGGAAAAAGTATCCATGCTGGGAAAAAAGATGTTTTTCAGGAGATCATGTCCACTTTACTGACCTGACTAAGAAATCTGTGACAAATGTTGCAGAAAGTCCAAAGTTTCTAGGAATCCCATATGAAAACCACTGTTAAGATAAATAATATAAAGCGGAAGGTGACTGTTTGAATGCTGGTAGTTAGAAAACCAGATGCACTCTTGTGCCCATGGCAGTCACATGCATTATCTTAGAGAAATGCCTTTCTCTGAAAGAAGGCCCAGATAACTTCAACAGATGGTCATAATGCCCATGACAGCCTTGGCAAATGCCTTCTGCTGCAGTTGGTAGATATGGTTCTCACACCTATTTGGCTGATGTAACCAGAAAGAAAGAAACTGGGTATCAAAATCTCAGGCAGATGAGGAAAGATATCAGCCTAAGATCAGGGTTTCATTGTTTTACTTTAGCCAAGTGAAAATGAACTTCTCCCACTCATCCTGACAGAGATGAGATGGAGATGAGACAGAAGTTCTACATTTCTGTAAAGTCATAACCTACACACAGTTTTGGCCTTACAGGAAACTCTGTTTCTCTCTTTCTGGTTACATCAGGCAAATAGGTGTGAGAACCATATCTACCAACTGCAGCAGAAGGCATTTGCCAAGGCTGTCATGGGCATTATGACCATCAGTTGAAGTTATCTGGGCCTTCTTTCAGAGAAAGGCATTTCTCTAAGATAATGCATGTGACTGCCATGGGCATAAGAGTGCATCTGGTTTTCTAACTACCAGCATTCAAACAGTCACCTTCCGCTTTATATTATTTATCTTAACAGTGGTTTTCATATGGGATTCCTAGAAACTTTGGACTTCCTGTAACATTTGTAACAGATTTCTCAGTCAGGTCAGTAAAGTGGACATGATCTCCTGAAAAACACTTTTTCCCCAGCATGGATACTTTTTCCGTGGAATGTGCGGCACTTTCAGAAAACATCTTAGGCCCAAAGGCCCCTCCATAAACCACAAAACCCAGGATTCTATAGGATATTGAAAGTGGAATAATAGCGCTAGAACAGTCTAGTGTGGAAAGGCCAATGTCACCTTTAAAAAAAAAATGCCCAATTTTGTAAATAGTCTTATTAAGCCAATTTAAAATATTTAAAAGTCAGAAAAATTTAAAATCCAGAAATTTAAAGGAACAAACGGCTCATTCCTCCACATCTTCCCGATCTCTTTCCCTCAATGTCAGCCGCCCTTTAAGAAATTCTGAATTCTTACAGCCATGAAGCCAAAACTCACACTGCTAGCTTTACTTCTCCGGGTCCTTCCCCCATCGCTCCTGCACCCCGTAGCAAGCCATAATTGTTGTGGTTTTCACAGAAGCAGGGAATGAGACAGGTTAAAGTTTTCTTTCTTTGGCAATTTCATTGTTGCTTCTTTTAAAAAACTCATTCGGTGGCGCTTGTGCCACTCCTGCGGCGTCCCTCTGGATCCGTCGTCAAGGTCCTTCGACCCCCTGCTGCCTGCTGCTCTCCCATCTGGGCAGAGCAAAACTGCACACCAGTTGTGGGGTCCCCTTCGGACCCCCTCTACTGGGGGGGGTCTTAGCCACCTCCAGGTGACAAAAGAGGCGACTGGATTCCAGCGGGAGGCAGCCCGGGGCTGCTCCATTACGGAGCTTCAATCCGAGCTGCCACTCGTGTCCGCCATTCGAGCGGAAGGAGCGAAAGGCCAATGTCATCTTTTGAGTGCCATGTTAGGATTTTTTTAAGGCAGTTGTAAAAATGACATTAGTTGGTTTTGCATATTTTACTTGTTGCAAAATGCCTTGAGTCAATCTTCTTAAAAAGGCACCAATAGAGTAGATGACGAAGTGATTGACAAGTAGAAGCTGGAAGTAAAAAGTTACCAATAACTAGTTAATTGTAACCAGTTCCTTTCTCAGTATTGAAGCTGTAGCTATTCAACTTTACAGTTATACCAAAGATAAATTCCATTTCTGTGGAGTGGATGTAACTTCTAGTGACTTTAACAGTTACGGGGTGTGGCTTTACTAATGGTGTGGTGGCGGACTAGCACATGGCTCAAGTGCTGGGCCATGCTGCTGGCTTGTGTTCTGTTGTGGGTGTTGAAGTGACAACAAGATAGATGAGAGAAGAGGTTGTCCAGAATCCTGTTGGGGACATACCTCTTCATCAGTGGACTTATGTCTGTGGGAATTAGAATTGGGCAGTTCCCTAACATCCATACTCAGCAAGGGCTGTTGTGACATTACTATGTAGGAGAGTCAACAAAGTGATGGATCTACAACAAGACCAATACGCAATGGGATCGATGTGCATTGGGACACTGGCTACGGAGTGCTGATGCACATTGCTAGAACCCAGTGAATAGTGGAACCATCTTGCTGGTATCTTGTTATGCATCTTTGCAATTCACTAACAGGGTGTCTTAGTGCCCCTGCAATGTAGCTCAGTATGCATAAAGTTATGTAATGCAGACCATGAAAGAGGATTTATTTTTTATCCTGGGCCACCAGCTTGTACTATTCAGAAGGAATTCTATGAAAGGAGCTATTTCAGCTACTTTTGAGAGACTGAAATTAGGTTTTAAAATTTCAACTATAACAGTAACTAATTTCTTTGATGGGCTTGTACTGTAGTTGTAACCAACTACTATTTAAAAGTAACATCTCAAGTTCTCCAAGTAAGACCAATCTTCCAATAAAGCGGGAGTATAAAATACTAATAATTTTCAACATCTGAGGAGAGAGCGTACCCGCCGTCTTAAATTTTAGTAAATTTTCTTTATAGGTTTGGCAAGTTTAACTATGTAACTGTGCTTAAATATCTGTGGCTTGAATATTGCACCTTGTCAGTACATCTGAAGAAGTGGATCTGAAGCTACAGAAACTCCTGCTAAAATAAATTAGTTACATGTAAAGGTGCCACTGGATTACTTCCCATCCTGCTTCATTTTTCTAGTCCAAATACTTCTTTCTCTCTGGTGAAACAACTACTCAGGATTATAACACACTTACAGGTAGCAACCATAGTAACAATAACAACTGTGAAGGCAATCTGTTAATGAAGAATATCAATTTATTGAAGCATTGTGTAGCCATCAGAACAGAAAGTACAAACATTATAATTGGTACATATTGTGCAATAATTCTTAGTCTATTGCACTTGGAGTTAAAAGTGCAAGCTCTTCTTTATGGTCTTAGACTAGGCAAGAAACTTTGGCTGAAACAAAATAAGACTATGGCTGAGACAATTATGACGACAAGAACAACAACAACAACAAAATAATCTTGCACATATACATACTGCAAAAGGAAGCAAAATTGCACCATAGATTTAAAATGTAAACAGCTGGCCCAAATCTTGCTCAACCAAAAGGGAATTTTAAGGCCACGATACAAAGGAAGAGAACAATGTAACAAATTCTTCTGAAAAACAGGATGGAGAGGTCAAATCCTTGATTATGATGGTGTTGAAAAAAAAAAAAGAGAAATACTATGGATTTTTTTAGGGAATTTATTGTTCTTTGTCAGATGCCTCCTCTCACGGCTACTTCACCTGGAATTGGAAAAGAAGACAAAAAATTAATGTTGTGCAGAGACAAGACATCATTCATTTGTTTAGTCCTTTGTAGCTTTATTGTCATTAGGGATTAATATCTACTTCTGTGAGATCCTAGAATGCTGAGCTAATCAACTGAGGAGCATAGAATACAGGAAAAGAGCAAAGGGGAAATATTCACTAAAAGAATGGAGTTGGGGAAGAATCTGAATTAGCAGGTGAGATTGTGGAGTGAAGTAGGGAGAAACAACTGAGGAGAGGACAAAGATATGGCACATATTGTTTAGAGGAAGTAGAGGAAGAACGAAGACTAGTAACTGGAGGACAGCAAAATGGGAAACATAATAATTTACAAAATGTTGTCTGCCCTCAGAGCTTGGGCTGGCCTACTCTGTGAAGACTACTGCCACTTTACTTCTCTTCTTTTTTATTAGTCCTGCTACTTGCTACAGGTGACACAACACTGTTCCTGAATTCAGGAAGCATGATCAAGAACATTGCATGGCAGTACCCTCCCTTCCTTCCCATGTCTTACCTTGATGACAGTCACAGTGGCACTGTAGAAAAGGCTCACAAGGAAGAGGATGATGAAAGTGGAAAGGATTGATGAGATGTTCTGGAGTTCCTCATCGTCTTCACTGTCCACGATCCCATCTACATAAGCTTTGGACAATACAAGGGGTCAGGTTCTTCTGGCGTTCACAAAGAAGCTGAATTTCCAATGTAGGCACATAATGTACAGTTCAAAAGAAGGTAGCACAAATTGGGTGAGGACTGGGAAAGCAAGACAGGAAAAGGAAAGAGGCCTCTCAGGAGGCAGCAGAATTCTATTTTTCAAACAAACAGACAATTAAGGCTTGAAGCTACTAAGTGATGCAAGAAACTGGGAAGAGACAGAGAAAAGAGGAGATAAGCTGATTTAGTGAAGCCTTGGACCAGTGGTGGATGATGGCATTTCTGAACACTTTCAAGGATGGAACAGAAACTTTCTATCTACTCAAGACAGGTAGATGGTACCTAATTATATCAAGAAAATGGTGAATTGTTGCTTGGCGAATTGTTGCTGACTCAGACAAGAATTATTCTATAGCTGTGGTGTGAATAAGGAATGAATCCTTTGGAATGAAAGCTGCAGATAACTTAATGCTGTACTGAGGGGCAAAACTGCAAAGTGGTGATTGGTTTAATGTTGCCATCATGGGTTGGGTTGGCAGAGTGATGGAGTATTGGTTATATCTGATGGTCAAATGTCCCAAAGAGTTTAGCTCATGATGAGCAGGCCATGTTACAAATCCCACATGGCAGAGATTTAGGGATTTAGAAGTTCGTGTTCAACCATGCACAGTGCTCAAGAAATTGCAATAAGCTCCTCTTGCTTCAGTGACTTGGAAAATCCATTTATGAAATGGTATAAACACCTTTCAACCTTCAAAAATTGTCTGTTACAATGTAAAATCATGACTTCTAGCCTGATTGAATCTCAGGAAGCAAACAGTGGTGTAATACAGAAAGAGGAGATGTCTCATCCTTGGAACATCATGCACTTAAGTGGAGATTTCTTTTATGTGTCACCCATGGGTTTCATGTGAAATTGTCCAGGAAGTTAGCTTCCATAAAATGTGGATGTTTATATTCTGTAAATGTTGAGAATTTACCATTATATTATTATTTTTTGAGCCTAGAAAGAGACTCACAGAGCCCTTTTTAAAAAAATCACAATGGTGGGTTGGGTAAACTGATACTGTGGTGGGTTGGGTAGACTAATTTGTCCAAAACCACCATCAAGAACTGTGAATCAATAGAACTGAACACACAGCCTACTGTAATTAAGAAGAGTATTGTGTCCTTCCATTGAACAGGCATATTTTTTTGGGTATGGCTTTGTGCGTATACATGTGTTGTCATTATACCATACTATCTTCCTCACTTCTTTCCTTTTATTTTCCCTTTGGATTATATCTCTCTTTATAAACATACATAACCTAAGCTTTTCTTGAAGATGAGCCAGGAGTTGATAGTTTATTAAGATTTATACAAAACAAACTACTCTAGGTAGTTTCTGCAAGCATGTGAAGCCATGAACTCTGGAAGACAGCAATGCCAACTCTACAATCACTAACCCATCCAACCAAATTTAAGGTATGAAGTGGGGCATGAGTAGAGCCCAGTCACAAAGAAAGAAGCCGAGTGTGAGTAAAACTTAATATAATATTGGGTTCTAGCTCAACAACAATCCAGCTCTGAAGTAATCTATGAGCTATCTAGGGTCCCTGAATTTCACTATCAGAAACTGGCCAGGTGTGATTATTTATTAAACTATATCTGTAAAGATGTCACAGTGGAATACAATCAAACCAGATTTGGGATTATGAATCATCTCAGTTGCTTTGCTCCGTGTTTCACATTTGGTGGGTGTATCTGAGGGCTATACTAGCTTCCCATTACTTGGGAAGAAACGGGAAACAGCATGGATGGAAAAGAACAAGAGCTGCACATGTTTTTTTTAAAAGGTTAACTAATTAAACATGAGCAAAGATTTGTTTACCACTGTTATTGCCAAGCATTTCTCCGTATGGTGTGGGAGATCAAAAAAGACTTCATAAGGCTGGATGATCCAAATGGATCCCCATCCCCAGTCTCCATCTATCCACTTTGGCTCATGCTTGAATAGGGACAGTGGATGTATATGTTTCTTAGGTCTTTCCCTTACATAGTCATTTTATATTCATGACTATGGGAAATAAATTCTTGGATAAACATTGCGTCAGAATTTTATTTTAGTTTATTTTTAGAATTGGACATCTGCTCTTTGAGCAGAGGACCAGAGCAGTAGTAGTTCTTTCAATCTTTCCTATGTTTCTGTGAATGACATTTTTTTAAAGATTGTGGAACAGATCAAAGGATGCTGGCATCCAGCCTGAGTGTGTGGGGTTTGTGAATGGTTTCTACAAACAAATATATTTTTTTAAATGTGTAAAGATCATTTGCATGGATTTCCCCCTCTTTAAAGATATCATAACAGCAGCAACCATCATGCTTTATCATGTACTAATGGATGAGTTTACCCTTTCTGTTAATGGATGTATAAGTTTTTGGCTTTTTTTTTTGCATTGATATGAGCTTCAATGGCAGGCAAAATTGTTTGTTTTTGCAAAGCTATGTTTCCCAGATTATAGATTAACATCCCTGTGATTGGGAGATATATTGTGCTGTCATCAAAATAAATAATTAAGGTGGACTTGTATTATATTGCTGTCTTCTGTCTTGGCTTTAACTTGAGAAAGACAAATCCAGTCAAGCTGGTCCAGCTTGTCAAGAGGTAATCCTGTGTGGTAATGCAGAGTGAGTAAAGTCTTAACAACATTGCTGTTGCTGTTGCTGTGTGCGTTCAAGTCGTTTCTGACTTACGGTGACCCAAAAGCAAACCTATCGCGGGGTTTTTTGGGGCTGTGTGTGTGTGTGAGATGCACCCAAGGCAACCTAGTGGGTTTCCATGGCTGAGCACGGAACCAAATCCTGGTCTCCAGGTTCATAGTCCAATGCTCAAACCACTACACCAATTTGGCTCTTTAGATTGCACATCGTCTCAGATATTATCGATTTGTGTGGCTATGCATTAATAGGAAAAGAATTCTGCTCTCACCAAATCTTTTATGCACCATTTTGAATGTGTTTCAAATTCTCAGAGAAATATCTCTTAGTAACATCCCTGACATTTGAAAAGCCTCCACAGATTATTTCTTCTGACCATCCAGTGAATGAGACATCTCCTTGATCATAAAATAATTTGAACTGAGTGTTACAGAGTGTTTCATGAAGCCAGGCCCTGCAGGTATGAAGTGTATTTTTTTTAGGTTTTTAGGGTTCTATGGAGAGAGTGATTTAAAGATGACTCTGAAAATCAGACAAAGAAGTTGGGGGCAGAAGATCCAGAAGAGGGTACAGTATGTTTCTAAAACAGCTCTTTTCCATTCCAAAAGTAGGAACAGAACAGTTTAGAACAAGGACAACTCTACTACATGAGGCATGGAGTTGTGTGCCTTCAAGTCATTTCCAATAATAAGGTGGCCCTATCATGGGCTTATCTTGGTGAGATTTGTTCAGAGAGGGGTTGCCTTTGCCTCCTTCTGAGGTTGAGAGGGTGCAACTTGCCCAGTTTCCCCAGTGGGTTTCTATGGCTGAGGGTGGGGGGATCTGAGCCCTGGTCTGAAGAGTCGTAGTCTAATATTGAAAACCACTACACAACACTGGCTCTCATGCTACTGTATTGGTGGAAGAAGTGGAAGAAATGCTAGGAAAGAAATGGCCAAGGAAGGGAAAGGGAGAAAGTGTGTCAGTACTTGGTGGGCAAACTCTTTGACTTTCACTCTGTGCATTTCATGTTTTAAGCATCATTTGAAAATCCCAGGTAATAGCAGACAAAATGCTCTCATTGGAATTTTAAAAGAAGTTATATTTCCCTTTGAAGTGGAATGGGAGTGGGTGTCTCATTTGATGCAGGTGCAAATGAAAATTAATGTGAACCCTCATATTGATGCTATTCTCACAGGAAGCCAGAAATTCTTGTTTTGTTTTGAAAAAATAACAGACTTTATTGCAACCTATTTGTTTTCTTCCAAAAGATGTGGCCAGTTAAGGCTTTAACATTTGACACATCTTTCTTCAATATTTGCCATCAACCTCCAACTTTCCACCGGGGGAGGAGAAGACTACAACAACAATGAAGCAGGAAGAGACAAAACAAGGGAAACAGATGCTGGTGGAAATAGGGGCTGGGTGGAGAAATTGTGACGATGGTTAGTAGCATTCGTTGACAGCATTGGAGAGGACTAAGGAGACGTTGACAACGCTCGGTTTACCCGTGTTCTTGTCTACGGTCTTCTGTGTTGTGTTGAAAGGCAGTGTCTCGTGTCCCACCAAGCAACTGAAAGTGTCTCCAGAACTCCAGTCCTGCTCATTGATGTTCAGCATACTGTAGAGAAAATACTTCTCAGGTTGCTTGGATTCCTGGGTGGGTTGGCTGGTGAAGTATTGCAGAGAGCTCACTGGTTGATCATTGTGGAGCCACCGCACAAAGATTCCTTCTGGATAGAAGCCTTTCACCAGGCAAGTGAGGGTGGCTGATTCCCGCAAAGCTAGTTGGTCTGATGGAGGGGGAAGGATGTAGACAGATGGGGCATACGTGGTACCACCTGGATGGTGAAAGAAAGATGATAAGCAGAATATCAAACATACATTCCTTCTAATTTTAAAACATAGTTTTTGACCTGCTGGATATGTGGGCTACTATAACTTTAGAGGTGGGCAGACAGAGTACCTAGCACAGCAGAAACCTTCTAGTAGCTGAGTTGGGCAATTACAAATTGGTGAGACAGCAATATTGAACAAGTCTGAGCCTCAGTGCTGTGAGACGTAATATCCTCTAAGAGACAGGTGATGTGTCTAGAATAAAAAATTAATATCACTGGTGATATGGTTTCACCTGCAAATGAGTCATTTCTGTCCCACAGCAGAGAAGCATGAATGCCTCTGGACCAGTGTGACCCCACAAATATGTGTCCAGAAACCGGTGATTCAGTGCTGAAAAGTTAATGTGCTTGGTTTGGTGACTAGAAATCTACATTCATATTCATTGAAGCTTGGTGGTGGACCTTCATGCTATCACACCTTCTCAGTGTGGTCTACTCAGGGGGCTTTAATGTCTACTCTTCCAGAGCAGTAATCAAAATTTAAGGAAGAAGGAAAGAGGTGCTCTTGTACTCATGGCCTTCTGGTGATACAGGCATCTGTCAGGCCACTGTAGGAAAAACATGCTGGACTAGGAAGATCCTCAGTCTAATTGAGCATGCCTCTCTTTATGTTTTCAGGTATTCATTCAGATGTCATAACTGAAACTCACTTTATGTTATTATTACCATTGATGTAATGGGATGTGGGAAGAGCTTTTGGAAAAAAAAAATGCTTTTGATCCAGGTGGCATTTATTATTCTGAGGGGAGACTGAAATTACTCTGGAGCCTGTCATACCTAGAGACACCAGTGCTGAATTATTTAAGAGGGTGGTGTAAGTAGGCACTTACTGATGATCTTTTTCAGTTGTTTTTCCACAGGTTTGGGAAGCACGCCTGTAAAAGAAACTTTGCAATGGAAAGCCTGACCACTGTTCCAATCTGCTGCACACACAGTGGTTGTAGCATCAATGTATTGCAAGCCGTTTTCCTGATCTGTAGGTTGACCATATGCAGTGTTCAGTCCTTTCTGGTCTGATCCCTGTGTCCAAGTGACATCCAGTTCTGAAATATCCTGATCATAGGGGATGTTGGAGATTCTGCAGGTCAGTTTTGCTGAGTTGGTCTCGAAAATATCAGCATAAGTTGGGGGAATAGCATCCACACGGACCTCAGTAGGTTCACAAGGGCCAGACCCTCCTGAATAATGAAAGAGGTCAGAATAAATATTCAGATCAGTAACAAAATGGAAAATAGCACATATTGGCTCTTCACATCCTGCTGATGCTTCATACCCCACTTATCTTATAGTGGTTTCCAGCACTTAACATACTTATGAATCTGCTGGCTTAATAGCCAACCAAAACCTCTTAGTGTTTGCTATGTGTTTCAGTGTAATGTGTATTTTTTCTCTTAGGTCAATTCAGAATCCTCTCTTACTCCCTGTACTTTATGTTGTTTGTTTGTTTGTTTGTTTGTTTGTTTGTTTCTTTCTTTCTTTCTTTCTTTCTTTCTTTCTTTCTTTCTTTCTTTCTTTCTTTCTTTCTTTCTTTCTAGCTAGTAGGATATTGTTTTCAGAACATATATTTGTGCTTCTTTGTGGTTGTTTGATACATGTTTTAGGCTGAAGATTAGCATACAATTAAGTCATCAATTTTCACATTTTGATTTAGAGGGCTTTCTTCTTGAATATTTGTGCAGGTGGAATTCAAAGGAGCCGTGCGAAGTAGTAGTTTGCCGAATTCAAAATTTTTTGACATTGTGATGTTTGTAAAACCTCAGAGTAGCTTTTTTTGTCCTCCTCTCTCAAATTTGTGTTAAAATGCAATGAGCTAAATTTCATTGCTGCTTCCTAACGGAATGGACCTCTTTAGTCAAAGTCTAAAAGATAATTTATCACTTATATAAATCCCATTGATTCAATGGATCTATTCTAGTTCGGAAAAATAACTGGATTTAGGCCAGGAAAAACTATTTTAAACACAGTAAGATTGTATTGTGCTGCACATTGGAAATGAGAGTATAAGACTACTTTGTGACTCAGCAGAAAGCAGGAAACTTCACCTTTCTGTGGCATTACTGGAAGAGCTTTTGCATGAAAAATAATCCCTTGAAGGGCCACAATTTCTCTTACAGTGTGGAGGGATATTTCAGCTTACCTAAACAGAGAATATTCAGGCTGAGATCCAAAGTGTTGTTATAGTTTTTGTCTTGTACTGTGCAGGAAAATTTCACATCAGCAAGCCAATCCTTCTTAGCGACTTCCAGTTCACTTCTCATGCTGTAGCAGCCGTTCTGGCTATTGGGGACTGGTTTGGTGGTGGTGAAGCCAGATTCTAACCGCTCTCCATTCTTGAACCACTCGAGTGTGGCTTGCTGTGTTCTAAGCCCAAAAGCATCACAAGTGATGGTGGAATTTAAGTAGCTGCCTGAGAATGCTTTAACAGGTGGTGCACGGACGATCATGTCAGGTATACAGGGCTGCGAGGTGGGTTCTGGAGCAAGAAGGAAAAAAATTATGCCAGGTAGATGCAACACTTTGAAAGCAAAATGTAGGAATTGAAATTATATTTATGGGGAATGCTCTGTAGTTTCTGTCTAGACATCCTCACTCATCAATCCTACAAGATTATCCTCTAGCAGTTTGTGTGTCTGATTCAAACTGGAGAAATAGTTTTGCATCCATGGAGCAGGGCATCTTCTGACCCAAAGCTAAGCAGGATATAGGCCCCAGAGCTAAGGCTCAGGCTCAGAATAAATGAAAGATCCTCACTGAGCATGTGCTAAATACATTTTCTGCAGCACAGGAAAAGCAAATCCAATTCATCCACATTTTTGATTGGGATGGGATTCCAGGGTAGAGGATCTGGGTCTAATAAGTTCAAACTCCTATTTCTTTTCATTTCTTCAGAAATTTTGTGCCATCCTGTACAGGAAAATGTTTGGGTCTGAGCTAGACTTCAGTAATAATTCCATGTGTCAAGAAAATAAAACTAAGTCTAGACCTTTAGTTACTAGCTAGTTATTGTATGGAACATAGGTAGTCCACCTTGAATTAGGGTGTTTTGTATAGAATTTCACAGCACAATAAACTAGTTAGTATCTAATGCTAGCACAACAGTATTTGCCTGCTTGTTGCTGACAGTCTGAAATGGATCTTTATGTTGTTATGATCTATTGGGAGAGTATTGGATTAATTCACTTACTGCCAACGACTTTAATCACTTTGTTTCCAGACGGGTGGTCAGCCTTGCAGTAGAATGGGGAATAGTTTGCCCAGTCATCGACTGGGACACTGGCCTGGGAGCTTGCTGTGAAGGTCCCAGAAGCATCCGAAATGGAAGGGTATCTCTTGAACGTGCTGGCGGAAAGGCTGACGTTCTTCTGATCATCCCAGGAGAAAGTGATGGAGTCAGGCAGGAATTCCTTGGCCAAGCACCCGATTATGACATCTCCACTTTGTGGGAGCGTCCCAATTGGAATGAGGGGGTAAAGAACAGGGGCAGCTGGGGAAGCTGAGGGAGAAGAAAAACAAAAGGATGGAGGGTGTCTGGATGGGTTGTTTTTGGAGAGTATTAATATGTTCAGTGGGGGTTGAATAGCTGAAAGGAACTGAACCATTGCTTTGGTGGGAGAGAAAGACATGGCTATCAAACAAAATTGCAAAATAATGTATTTTTTTTTCTTGTGATGAGTTAGCTTAATGCTGTCATTCACTACAAATTTCAAGGCATCATAGAATCAAAAAGAACACCAAAGACTATCTCTACAGTTATAGCATCCCTGGGCCATGGCCATCTAACCAGGTTCCAGTGAAGGCAAGTTTACCACCACATTTGTCTGACATTTTCATTTTAAATCCTCACGTAATAAAAAACATACCCAGTCTCCTCCTATATACAGAAACTCTTTTTGTGTACCTATGACTATATTTCATATATTTCATTTCATATATTTCTAACTTTTTGTATAGCCCTTATGTTCTATTTTTCACTTATGTGTCAAAACTGGTCTACTGGAAACAAGCATAGCAAGTCAAAATACTCATTCTGGTATAGGAGTCTGAATTAAATAGACTCTGGTCTGTTCAGTTTGGAACTCAACCTAGCCATGTATGAACATGGTCTTGGCTTCTTTTTTCTCAGTCTTGCACCTCTAATAGAGATAATAATAATAGTAAAAAAAATGGTCTGCATTACAAGATAGTTGTAAGGATTTCTCAGGAAATTCAGATAAACTATTTAAGGAAAATGCTGTCTAAATAGTTACAATATGTGAATCTCAATGAGAGAAGTTCACCAAGTTTTTGATCCAATGATCTTGAGCCATTGGTGTTGAACAGTGATCAGTGAAATTTCTAAAGAATAGTAGTTCAAACTGTCCTAGCATATCTATTGAGGAAAGGATTGATTTAACCTCATTGAAGAAGAAGCAAGGACCATGAGAAGTGGCTTTGTTGTATCGTAGAGGTCCGTTGAGTCAGAATCCATTGTGGAGATGGGAGTTATTTTTAGTATACCCGTTGAAGAAATGAACTTTGATTTTTTTTAAAAGGAGGATTGATTGGCAAAGAAGAGAATAGAAACATTTTGAAATTATGGTTTCTGTACAGTTCAAACTAGATGTGTTCTAATACATTTGCTTTATAGTTATACGTTCAGAAAGACCATTGTTTCTCTCAACGGGTTTTTTTTTTTTAATGTGCGGCAAAGCTATATACGAGACACTGTTGTAAACATGCAGTAAGTGTATCTGTGCTTTTGCCATGCAACAGTTCCTCGCTCAAATATTCCTCTTATTACTATTCAACACTTAAATATTATTCAGCCTCCACTTATCCTAAAGCATAGTCTGCAAGCCGGCACTTAAAGAACCCAAACTGATTTTTTAAAAGTCAAACTATTTTTTTTAAAAGTCAGAAAAACAAAGTTCAGAGATCTTAGAATGTCCCCAACGTCTTTTGCCAGGCTATTTTAATCAGAGCATAGAAACTCCTTAGCCAGCTTTTCCCCCCTGAAGTGCTTTTAAAGAAAAATGAAAACCTTTTTGAAATCTTTACTCTAGGTCTTCTGCAAGAAGTTGCCAATTCATATTTCTGACACCAAACCCCCAATTCTACCCTATCCCCGCATGGATAAAGAAATGCTACTTGAGAAACTTGTTCTCAGGGTTTGAGGGTTGAATAGGCCTCAAAGTCTGAGAGCTTCAGCTTGCCATCCAACTGACTTTGGCTTGAGGCCGGCAACACAGTGTTTCAGTGTATCATAACCCAATAGTCCTCTCATGAGTGTTCCTTTAGGAGCTGAACTTACCTCATGTGAAGAAATCAGCAAAAAGACAGCATAGATTGCATGTCCAAGTTCCACAAAGCCTGGGACCATGCAGCTGTCATGGTTGAAGGAGAGATGCTAGTGTTTCTCCCCAAGTCCTCCTAAGGTGAACAACCTCTTCCCAACAGAGTGGGAATGTTGCTGAGGCCTCTTGAGTTTTCTGGTAGCCTGGAACTGAATTTGAAAGTGCAAGCTTCCCACCAAAGCACTGGACGTGCGTTGGGCAGAAAACTACCTCTCCCCAGATGTCCAGTGACTCTAAGAGAGACAGCACTTTCTCCCCCTGCCTTGGATATAGATCTTAAGGCACTACATGACATCCAGCTGTGTGGTGAGCTCCAGAGAAACTAGGAGCTTGCCAGGAGCTTTCCCCATTTTTTTCAGAGTTCTAGATCAGTGGGGACCATCTAGCACTACAGATCAGGTTCTGGATGTTCCTCACGCCTTGGCTATAGCCATTATGCATCAAGAATTCAGTGTCATGCAATACAGCCTGTTCTATACCAGGTATAGCTGGAACATGGGGAACATTCAGAACCTGACCTTCAGAGCTGGATTGTTCCTTATTCTTATAACCACAGAAAAGTCAGAGCCTGCCCAGCCCTTTTGTCACAAAACACTAACAAAATACTGCCACTTGGGTTGCAATCCTTGCCCTCACTGTAGCTGCAGATCTGTGAAGCTTATCTGTGTCTCAGCTCAGCATTAGGACTTGAGGTAAGCTAAAGGGATATCAAGAGTTTTTCTCAATGCCACAGTTCAGAGGGAATGGTGCAATTCCACCCCCCAGGGGAGCATTCTGCTTTAGAGAATCTATAGCTTCTCTTACCATGCTATAGAGCCGGGCTTTCCAAACGGTGTTTCACAAGACATCAGTGCGTCTTCTGCAGTGTGTAGGTGTGTTGCCTCCCCAGGCTGAGGAAGACCATTCCCGTCTCTTACAAGGGGTTAGTTTAACCTCTGGTTTGCTAGTAAAACTGAATTACTGTGTCACGAAATGATGCATGTCTAAAAAGTATGTCACCGATATGAAAAGTTTGGAAAGCTCTGCTATAGAGGCTCATAGATATCCCAGCATGGTATAGGGCTTTTGAGAAATCTGGGAGAAACCAGAAGCTTCCCCCATGATTCTGAAAATCATAGTTGAGAGAGAAGGTCACTAGCTCTTCCCCAGCTAAGCAAAGGGTTCGGAGAGATTCTGGCTTATTTGCACCTCAGCTACAGTGGCTCTAGCTCTAAAAAAAGATAATTTCTTTCTTCCCTGAGCAGTTGGATTCAGACAAATTGGGTGTGCTGTTGTCACCTTCCCTGTCATTGTCCGAGTTGCAACAGAACAAGGAGTCCTCCAGCTTTTCCCTAGCTGAGCGTTAGCTTTCAGCAAGATTCTGAGTGCTACCCTAACTCAGCTATGTCTGCCACGGATCTGAATATCCTATGTGCATCTCATCTCACTGTTGGCTACTCAACTGGCTGGGGGTGGTGGGGGTGGTCTAGGAGCATTCTTGTTCACTTTCAAAGTCACAGACAAGCAGGGAACCATCTGGGCATTCCTAGCTGAGCATTCGGTTTCAGAGAAGCTCTTGATCTCTCTGCCTTTGCTTTTACAGAAGGTTTACCATTTCCTCAGCTACATACTAGGCTTGAATAAAAAGAAAACAGCACAATAGGAGGATTCTACATTATTCTTAAACCCCTGTGTTAAGCTCTTGGCTTCCAAGAAGCTCTTTTATAACTTCGCTCCAGCTATAGCAGCAATCAATGGGAAAGGCTCAGAGGTCTCCTAGCTAAGCTGTCAGCTTCAGAGAAGCCGAGTCACTTTTAAAGCCAGAGATGAGCAAGGACTGAGCCAACAAGCCCATCGGAATCCCAGAGTTGAGGTGACCTCAGACCTCAATTGCGATTTGGTTACTTTCCCTGACCCAGCTATGGATACAGTATATCTAAAAAAATTCAAGGAGCTTGTGGGCATCCACAGACAGTGCTGAGGTTGGTAACAATCCGAGTTTTCCCACCCATTATGTGTGGCTTGGAAAGGGCGGCTTGCCAAATTCAGCACTAGCTTCTATGGATGTGAATGATCCTAGGATCCCACCACCAAGTGTGGGGCTTCTGACAAGCTAGGGAGGTGCCAGAACCACTCTCCTTTTACCACAGCCCAGCTGGGAACCTTTCCCTTTCCCAAGCTCAAAGCTCAGCTCTGGACCGAGAGGAGTTGCTCCCTAATCATAGCTGTCACTCCTACCAACCTGAAAGGCATGGATGAAAACTAGTTCTGTTCTAGGGTTTAGATAATCTACAGGGATACCAGAGGTTCCATCATAATTCCCAAAGCCACCACTGAAAAAGAAGACATCCATTCCTCTCTTAGCTAAGCACTGGGCTCTAAACAAGCTAGAAGCTTCTTTCTTTCATAGCTCCACAAGCCAAAATACCAAATGAAGCACTTTTTCCAAGCAAAGCATCAGACTTCAGCTAGATCGCAGTGTCTCTTTCACCACAGCTATCTGCGCTATAGATCTAGGACTTTGGCATGGATCCTAACACAAAGTTCTGAGCTTCTAAGTAATCTTGCTAGCAGACCCCCCCGCAACCACAATCCCCTAAACAAACACTGAGGGCAAAGCTACCTAATTCTTCTTCAGCTAAGCATCAAGCTTTGGAGACCATCTGATGGTGATTCCAGTTGAGCTACAATGCTTTTTTGCTCTAAAATGACTACCCTTGTCCTATGTGCATAGTTGACTTCACACAATCTAGGGAGCTGCTGTTGCTTTCCCCCTCATTTTCAGGGAAAAGTCCTCCAGCTCATCCCCAACTAAGCAGTAGGCTTTAGAAAGAGGCTCTGGTTGCTCTCCCTGCCCTTGTTGTAGCTGCTACAGAACTAAAGCGGTGAAAAGTTGACAAGGCTCGCGTGCATGTCTGGTTAGTCTAAGGCTTCAGAGAAGCCAAGGGGATGCTGAGCCCTTCTGCCCTCTTTCCCCAAAGCCCCAACTCAACTGGGAACCCTCAAGCATTTCCCTAGCTGAGTGCTGGCTGTGGAATGGCTAAGGTTGCTTGCCAACCTTGGCTATCACTGCTAGAAGCTTTGCAAGCCTCGCAACTGAGTGGTGGGCTTCTGACAAGCTAGAAAAATGCCAGGAACTGTCCCCCATTGTTTCCCAAGCCTACAGATCAGTAGGGAGCCCTCTGATTTCCCCCCGGCTGAGCAGTGGGCTTGAAGATGCCCCCAATGCCACAAATGCCCCCAATGCTGACTATTGCTGCTACAGAATAAATCAAGGACAGATTGAGAAAGGCTTGAGAAAGGCTCAAATACATCCCTGTTCAGCGTTGGGCTTTAGATAAGCTAGGAAGATGCCTGAAGCTTCTCCCCATTGTCCCTGAAGCCATAATTCAGCTGAGAACCCTCCAGCTTTTCCCTAGCTGAGTGCTAGCTACGGAGAAGCTCCGATTCCTTGCCAGCCTCAGCTGCTCTAGATCTGAATGATCTGAAGGTCCTCAAACTAACTGGAGGGCTTCTGCCAAGCTGGGAGAATGCTAGGAACTATTCCTTGTCATTTTTGAAGCCCAACAGCTCAGACAAGAACCCTCTGGCATCCCCCAAGCTGAGCAGCTGGCTTTAAGAGGCCATGCATACTCTCTCTGCTCTAACTGTTACTGCTAAAGAACTAAAAAGAAAGGTAGATTGGAAGGGCTCTGGTGCATCATTGCTTCGGGTAAGGCAGGGGAACGACAGGAACTTCTCTCCTTCTTTTCTCAAAGCCACCAGGGAGCTCTCCACATTTTTCCTAGCTGAATGGCATTTATGAAGAGGCTGAGCGGTGGGCTTCTGAAAGGCCAGAAAGCCAACAGCTCAGCAGGGAGAACTCTGGCCTCCCTTTCCCACCCTCTACTGGCTTTAGAGGGGCTGCAAATATTCTTCCTGCCTTGGCTATTGCTCCTATAGATTCATAACAGGGACAGCTTGAGAAGATTTCAGGCAGGGAAGTCTCCAGATTTTCCCTAGCTGGGTGCTGGCTAGGAAAAGTTTTGGGTTGCTTGCTGAGCTCAGCTATACATGCTATCTATCTAAATGGTTTACTGGTGGCACAGCAGAGCGGTGGGCTTCTGGCAAGCTAGGAAGAGGCCAGAAAAGCTTTGCTGTTTTTTTCTGAAGCTGCAACATCCCCTAGCTAAGCTGTAGGCTGAGAGGGGCTTCAGGCAATCTCCCTGCCCTAGCTGTTGCCACTATAGAACTAGAACACAGACAGGTTGGTGAGATGCTAATGCTTACTGTTGCTTATGCTCAGATTTTGGATAAGCTAGGGAGACGTCTGCTAGATTCTCCCTCTTCTTTCCATAGCCACAGTGCATCAGAGAGATGAGCTCTGGCTACCAAGATGCCCAGGTTGCTTGCTGGACCCAGCTATAGCTACTCTAAACCTTGAAAGATTTGTGGTTCTAACAGCTGAGCGGCTGGCTTCTGAGAAGCTAGAGGGATGCCAAAAATCTTTCCCTGCTGTTTCTGAAGCCAATAGCTCGGCAGGGAGGCCTCCAGCTTTCCCCTAGTGGAGTAGCAGGAATTAATGAAACTCTGAATGCTTTCTCTCTGCCCTAGCTACTACTGCTAGGAACTGTGTGAAGGCTCACCTCCATCCCTGCTTACCGCAGGTCTTTTGATAAGCTGGATAGATGTCAGAACCCTTTCCTCTTTCTTCCTCAAGCCACAGTTCAGCAGGGAACCCTCTAGCTTTTCCCTAGCTCTGCACTAGCTATGACAAGCTTGGGTTGCTTGCCCATCCCCAGTGATATCTGAAGAGCTTGCAGGCCCCATAGCAGAGCAGTGAGCTTTTGAGAAGCACAGAAGAAGCTGGGAACTCCCCTTCCCATGGTTCCCAAAGCCCCAGCTCAGCAGGAGATCTCTAGCTTTTCACTAGCTGAGTAGCGGCTTTGGGTGCATGCTGACCCCAATTGTAGATGTTATAGATGCTGGAGCTGAGCTGTGGGATCCTGACAAGCTGGGAAGATGCCAGATCAACCCCTGCATCCCTTCACTATGGTAAAAGACAGGGATAGGTGAAGTCGGTAGCAGCCCGAAGCACTCCAAAGCTGAGCTTTCAGCTAGGGGAAGCTGGAGGGTTCCCTGCTGGGCATAGCCCAGCAGGGAACCCTCCAGCTTCCCCTAGCTGAAAGCTCAGCTTTGGAGTGCACTGGGCTTGCCCCAGCCTTAGCTATCACTGCTATAGCTCTGAAAGGCATGGATGCAGCCCCAGCTCTGTGCTGGGCTTTAGAAAAGCTAGGGGAAGATCAGGAGCTACCACCATCAACCTCAAAGCTACAACTGGTCAGGAAGCCCCATCTCTCTTCCTCAGCTGAGCATGGGGTTTTTGGGATGTCCTGGGATCTGTCTCTAGCTGGAGCTTACAGATGCTATAGATCTAGATATCAGGCTGCTAGAGGTCTGAAAGGCTTATGTGGCTCACAGCTGAGCCTTGGGCATCAGGAATGCAGAGGCTGCTAAACGAGATGCCAAGCTGGTAATGCCAAGGAGGTCCAATTGACCACTTTCAGAGGCACTATTAAGTCGAGGGAGGGATTGGGGAGGGATTGGTTGGAACTCCATCCATCCATCCTTCCCTCCTAAATAAGTGATCACTGCTCCTAAACATCACATTCAGAACTAGCTATAATGCCAAAACCATAAAAAAACTTATTAGTGATATAATTAATTGGCCAACTGATTAGTCAACAAGCAGTAACTCAACAAAGCCATTGCTTCCTAGGATCTAAACTGACATAAACTGGACTTTTTTTTCTGTTAAAATTCAATGAAACCTACTGATAACCTGAATTGATCAATCTGATCAAACGACAAAGAAAGAGGGACATTTCAGTAGGAAGAAAGAGTAAACTCACCAAGGAGAATTTAAAAAAATATC
The DNA here is from genome assembly GCA_948474755.1 of Ctenosaura bakeri. Lineage (NCBI taxonomy): Eukaryota > Metazoa > Chordata > Lepidosauria > Squamata > Iguanidae > Ctenosaura > Ctenosaura bakeri. The sequence continues at coordinate 66,602 of CAOLHI010002461.1, read as the reverse complement.
CAACCATATAAGATAAAAAGGACTAAAATGCACAGTTAAAATGGAAAAAGAAAGCTTGCTATTTTGCCCACTCAGTTGAAGAGAGTTAAAAATGCCCCCCCACTTATCTAGTGGAAATGCCTTCACAATAAATTAAAATCTGCAGCTATAAATTCATTTGCTCTTATGCCCACCTAATTCATACAAACAAATGCTAGAAAGAAGCAATAGTGGAAAACATTACTAAAAACAATGCTATCTAATTTCATATAATATATTCGAGATGGATAATAATAAACATTATCATTTTCTAAATTGCATTGAAAATAAAGGGACATAGTCAACAACATTGCTAGAGGAATAAATCATTTTTTTCCTTACCAGTTAAATGTATGGTTTCTAGATGAAAATGTGCACAAACTCTAGAGCTCCAGACCTAGTTGCTTAAGGAACAGAAACTTTTTTTTCTTCTTAAAGCCAAAACATGATTATTTTGAGAGTGAAAAACAGCAAACTTACAAAGACAGGTGTTGTTTTTGAAACACTCAGGGCTATTTTCAACCCAGCAAACTTACTCTAGATACTGAAAAAGCTATCAAGCAGAACAAGAGGTCTCAAAATAAACTCGAAACCGAGAAACGAACCTGCAGCCACCTGTTGCCTTAATCCACCGAAAACATTCCTATTTTCTGATCGGCCATTTTAGTTTTAACAAAAGGGAGGGGAAACTACGCCTATTAAAAATCTTTTATTGATTGCTATACTGATTTTACAGATTGATGCATATTAATTAGCATTTCATCCTGCTATGAACAAGACTTTTAAAAATGTGTTTCAAAAGTATGAAACTATCCTTGAAAAGCTTAATCTGAGTTGTGACTGACCAAAACCTTAATTTAATGACAGAATTCAGCCCAAAATGGAAAAAAGTCACATTTCTAAACATGTGATAAGTGCTATCATGACTGAGAAATCCCAAGTTAATGGGTAGCTGTCTAAGATAGTTAGAAGGCATATTTTTCAAAGAATCTATTAAAGATGGATCAGTTAGTTTACTGTTAATGTGAGTTTTGGGAAAAAACCTACTTCACCCAATATCTATGAAGACTTTATTCATCTGATGAAGTAGAGTCTTTTTTTTATGAAAGATCATTCCATCAAACTTTAGGAGTCCACAAGATTCTGGGTTGGATCAACTTATAGATTTGCTTCAATCAGACTCATTTAAATCAATTGGACAAATTAAAGTTCTATTGATTTCATTAAATTTACTTTTGAGCAAGACTAAATCTGGGTCCAACCCTGGATCTGTTGTTTTGGTCACTATAAACCAACACAATTGTTTTCTGATACACTGTTATGGACATAACGGCAGTAAGAAAGAAAGCCAGAATTAATATTCAGATTGGTAGAACTCAATAAAAGGATTAAAAAAAAACAATGAAAAAGTTACTATGGATAGCAAGAAAGAGACAAATGAATGATGGACATATTTACATTTTTAAAATCATTCTCTGAACTGTTGATTATTGCCAAAATACTGTTTGATTTCTGCACCTAAATTTTCACTTGACTAACAACAAAGAATAAGAAGTCAAGAAGGGGAAAAAAGACCCCATCCTCCTCAGTAAATATATAACATATTTCATCCTGCAATTTATAGAGGCTCTTAAGATGCATTAAATACCAGAAAAAAATGTACAAAACTATGGGGGAACGGGTTTCTTGGTGGAAGGCAGTGAGCCACCACAAAGAAACTCCATTCATACAGTTTCCATTGAAATTAGTGCTGAATTGGAAGAAAAAATTATTTACCTGCAGTAACGGTGACCATGGTTCCCTTTCCCCAGAAGCCAAAGTCATAGTAACACATTAATGTAATTATCTAGTGATACTGTACAAATACTGAGAGTATTCTTTATAATAGTGAGGGACAAAAATAATATTAATAAAAGATCTAGAACTTAGATTAACTCTCCCCCCTCATAAAATTACTTTATGTCCCTTTAGCATCTCACAGAAACAATCTAATAAAATAGCCACACATTCCAAATCTATGTATATTTTTCCTCTGTGGCAATCAAATCTTTCTGGAGAACACAGTACAAGTAAAATTTCCTCAATGACAATCTTTTTGGGTTTTTGCAAACTGAAAATGTAACAGACAAAAATCATTAAAATGATAGAATTAAAACAAGTGGATGGCAGAGTAATTCTGAATTCTGCCTTATGAGCTATATAGAAGATTAAATGGTCTACTGTGAGTGGAACAGACCCCAGTGAATGGAAAGACAGTAACCTTAAGATATCCACAATTACAAGGAAAATCATTCTAAATGGCAATTGTAAAGAGAAAAGATGTTTTACCTGAGGTGACGGTGACCAAAACACCTCGTCCCCAAACGTCAAACCAGTTATCACATTGGACTGGTTTTATGGGGACATACTACAAGAACCTTGTACAATCATATTAATTCATTTACTAAACTGAATGGCTTTTTCAAGCTGCTCATCTGTGCACGTTTACTTAGGAGTAAACCCCCTGGAATTCAATGGCATTGACTTCCAAGTAAATAGACATGGGAACTCTATAAGAAAAGTTTTACTTTGCAGTTTAAGCCTGTTTCACTTGTTGGGTAGGAGGAAAAGTGACCCTCGCTTCAAATCACAATCTCAAACACACATCGTGGATGTTGGCACTACTTGGTGAGAAAATGCAGACATTTTTCAAGCAAGTGCATTTGAGACTGCGATTTGATGATTTGTAAAGACCATAACAGTTGTCTTTCTGTCTTTCCAGTCCAGAATTCTGACTCTTAGAAAACAGCCGGTCCCCAAAACTAAATTGGGCAACAATTACATGAAAGTGGACTCTCTCGAAGTAATACTGTAACCCTCCCTCGGTCCCTAGAACTTAGTCCCCCAACAGAAATGCTAGAGTCCCAAAACTTCCCAATAGACAAGGATAAGTTTTTCAGAGATTTCACTTAAAAATAAATAAAAAGAAACATGCAGTTAACCAACAGGTTTAAAGGCAATTAAAATCATACCTGAAGAAACGGTGACGGTGGTCCCTGGTCCCCAGTAGTCAAAGTAGTCACATTGCCTCAACTCTTTTGAGGCCATGTGCAAAAACCCAGGTGGAATACTTTTGTGACTGTCCCTTATAGCATAGTTTTCAGAGCAACCAGATGGTTTAATAAAATCAACAAAGCTGTTTCTGATCCCTTAAAGGCTGACAAATATTGTGGCAGAAGCTTTTATAGACTTTGTGGCTTAGGCCACAATAAATCTTAACTTTTAAGCTGCCATGAGAGTCTGTAGCCACCCAGTTGCTCCTTTAGAGTTTGATGCTTATGATGAAAATGTTGGGGGACCGAAGGAAAAGAACATCTACATTTAGGAATGCATTTTTCTCAGTCAAATGCCCTGTCCAAGTCAGGACCCGGGTTCAAACATAATGAAGATGCTAATTTTATCCTCACATTGTCTTCTTTGGACTCTGTAATTACTTTGGTGGAGAAAGGCAACCTAAGAAGCCAATTTAAGCTACCCTGCATTGTTCCTCTGGCAATCCCTTTCTTTTTTTCTTACAAAAAATCACAGAAAATTGTTTTAAAAAAAAAGCCCAGTAGACAGAATAAAGAAGTCCGTATTACTTACCACTGGTCACTGTAACCATGGTTCCTTTGCCCCAGTAGTAAAAGTCACACAGTAGTATTAATTCCTGCCTCAGGTGACTAAAACATTTTGGCCTCGGGCCCAAAGATGCCAGAGGTCACATTTCCTGTGTTGTCCTTCCCTTTCTACATTACATTTAGGAATCCATTTTTAATATGATTTATGCATAGGTCAGTATTCTTAAAATTTAGTTCAATTCAATTAAAAAAAAATGTCTCGGAGCTCAAAACACTAGAGGTCAGTTCCCCTATGTTGTCTTTCCATTCTATTTTGTGGTCTTGCACACAACTATATGTCCCTTCTCTGTTTATTAAGACTCTATTGCCTCTTCCCCAGTCCGTAAAAGAGATCCAAACACCTATTTCCACCTTAAAAAAACCCACAACAACCTCTCAGCAAATATTGGAAAATATCTGGATTACATCCTTAAATCAATGGAAAATAAAAGAATTGCAAATCTTTACCTGAAGTTACAGTCACAATGGTTCCAGGGCCCCAGAAATCAAAAGCATCGTAGTAATCACACTGACTAATCTGCCAGTGCCATTAGAACAAAAACAAGTTGGTCCAAATCCAACTTTTGCTATTTTCTCATAATTTCTCAATTTTACGCCAAATCATAGCTTTTTGAAATATGAGGCTATGGATTCAGTAATACCGGAGCCTACACAGTATATTCATTTTTGGATTTCGTGACAAGACTTCATTTTTCCTGGAATTTATGAACATTTTCAGTGAAATTCTACCTAAACTTTTTTTTAAAAAAATCTCTAGAATACTTTAATATGATCCAAAACCATGACGGTATGAAAACCATTGTTAAGAGTAATGGCTTTTAGGGCAAAAACCCCCTAACTTTTCAAGGAATGAGCATTTCAAACAATATTTCTACAGATTGAAATAAATAGTAATCTGTTTTTTTACCTGAACTGACGATCACTTGGGTTCCTTTCCCCCAGTACTCAAAAGCGTAGTAACACACCGCTCAATTCAGTATTGAGTGGTGCGCAAAATCCTAATTAGAAGTGGATACAGGATCTGACCCTTTATACTACCGCATAAGAGATATTTTTTTCCCTTTCTTTACCTGTTGTGACCATGAAAAGTATTCCTGAGCCCCAGAAATCAAACTAAGTAAAGTAACAGATTGGTTCTTATCCTCCTCCTAAGCAACAGATCCACTATTATCTTGAGCTGGGAAATATTGATTGGTAGGCAAAGGAAAATAGGGTTTGGTCACTAAATTGAGGGGATTTCTTCTTGAGAATACGTGACAAAGGCAAAGATGACCATTCTAGAGATTACTGTTCCAATCTAGAGATTACTCTTGACAGAATTAAGTTACAAAATTAGATAAATGAGACTTTAGGTAACTCAGAAAACATCAGAAGAAGAATTGCCCAGATCTGATACTTAGGAATCAAAATTTCAAGCAACCCATTTACAGAGAGAAATATTTAAGAATATATATGTATATTTTTACCTGAACTGACAAGGACTTGGGCCCCCTTTCCCCAGTGGTCAAATACTCCGTAGCCACACCGGTTAAATATGTTTTTGAAGATGCGCAAAAACCTGGCCCACATTTTTGTAGGCAGTTGGGTTAATTTCAAGATGAAATTAGTCCCCACCATTATAAAAAGTCTGCATGGCTTTTGGAGCATTTACTTAAGATTAACAGTACTGAGCCTTGAGGCTTATGTTTCAACCTTCTAAAAATAAAGACTTCCTATAATTATTTGACCCAGTGGCCATCCAATTCTCATAAATAAAATCTCTGCTTCTACCCAATTTGGCTCACAGTCTACCATCTAGTTTCTCTGGTACGGATCTATTAACATTAATCAGATTCTCTAGAGTAAATAATAAACTGAAGAACAGAACAAAAGTTCTGTTTTTCTGTATAGTACTTATCCTTGCAGATTTTGAAAATTAGTTTCAAATACTAAACGAACAATCCTTCTAAGCATCAGGTTGTAACCAGAGAAAAAGAAGAGACCCACCTATTTAGAACTTAGGAGAAGATATTGAACAGCTCACTTTTGTTAGTTTGATTAAGGACAAATATTTACAACATTTGCAGAATAACAATAATGAAAAAAGATTACCTGAAGTAACTGTCACCATAATTCCTTGTCCCCAGGGGTCAAAGTACCAGTTGCACAGAGATATGTTGGACTGTGAACATGGCACAAAACCTTATTCTGTAGTTTTTTTTTTTTTAAACAGTCACACTTATGAAGGTATAGTCCATGTAACGTGCAAATGTTACTTAAGGATGGTTAAGGTACTTGCCTAGTTTACTTATGAAAAAAAAATTGGGGGAGTTTCTAAAGAAATGGGTTGCCAAACAATGAAGCACATCTGAATTTTAAGTGACATCTGAACAAATGTTGAGGCGTTGGACTTGGTGAGGTTTTAGACAAAATGACAATAGAGTGACCACTTTTGGCAACTAATCTACTATGGTAATCTGGAGATGATCATCTCAGAAAGATCACATGTGGCACAGAATCTTGTGACAAAGAGACTGTTCCAAGATTAAACAGGTTGTAGGAAGAAATCTTACCTGATGTTACGGTCACCAAAACTCCTTGGCCCCAGAAATCAAGCCAGTCGCACATTAGTGTAATTGGATATTCCATCTGTACAAAATCCCCTTTCTTCATACAGCTATTCTTGTTTTATTACAAACATTATCAAATTTGTGGACTAAATTAACTGAATTTAATAGGCAGATGGGTTAATCTAAAATATTTTTTCTCAAGATTGTGTGCCAAGATGCCTGTTGATTTCTGGTGACCCTATGAATTTTTCATAGGGTTTCCTTAGGCAAGGAATACTCAGAGGTGGTTTTTGCCAGTTTGCTTGCTCTGAAATATAGCCTGCAGCACTTGGTATTCATTGATGGTCATCCATCCAAATACTAACCAGGGCTGACCCTGTTTGACTCCCAAGATCTTCATTGTGTTTTTCTAATTGAACATTTTTGGTAATTCATAAACTGTGTTATGATCTCAGCCTATCTGTCATCTAACCTTAGATGTTATTTTCAATTGGGATTTTATGTGTCATGGATAGGTTCAGAAAAAGTGCATGTGTATTCACACACACACATGCACACAAATGCTTCACATATGATGAACTAAACCACATACATTTCCACTATATCTTTTCATGAAATTGACAAGAAAACTTATGCCAAAATGCTTCAGATTCAGATCTTAAGAACTGGGACAACAAAAGCTGGCTGTGGAAGAACTCTCCAAGGGGTTGTCTTTTTTGTCCTAGGAAGTCTAAATTTTTAAAATACATCCTGGTCCATCTGGGCTGTATATTTCTCTTCAAGCAATTCTATTTATTCTAATGGTAAGATTAGAAATTAAGTTGACACTCAACAAGAACAAACAAACCTTGAGTTCTAACACAGGAACCTCGCATTTTGATCACAATTTAGTAACCTGAAGGAACATACTTTTAAAGGGATTACCAGCAACAAATACAAGAAGCATCTCCCTGACTGAAACCCATTGAAAGTTTTCTCAAAAACTCCACAATTGTATGAGTTAAATTCTAGAAATCTGCACTAATACAATCACAGATTCAAATGTAGAGATTTACCTGTTGAGACGATAACTGAAATGCCTTGTCCCCAGTAATCCAAAATATTTCAGCTGTATCACAGTCATCTATATCCCAAACTACTCTGTTCAAATACTCTTAAAAAGGCATGCCTTGACAGCAATACCTCTCGATTCATGGTAGAGATGGATTGAAAGGTTGGATATTTACCTGATGAGATGGTAACTTGGGTGCCTTGTCCCCAATATTCGAAAGCAACCCAGCTGTACACCTTAATCTATTTTCCAGACCAGTCTATTCAAATACTCATGGAAGAGTGACCCTCAGAATTTAACATCTAGAAATACTTAGTATATTAGTGAAAAGGACTTCATTAGGAAGCAAGATATGTACCTGATGTGACGGTGACTGGCGTGCCTTGTCCCCAGTTAGCAAAAGCATTCCAGATACACAGTAAATCTCTCCCCATAATGTTTTGTACAAATATATCCATGGAGACCATGGCCAAACCTTTGCTTCATGCTCATGATGCTATCTGGATCCAGCCATATGATGGGCCTTAAGCACCATAATGGAAATTTTCCTAAAGCATCTGACCCTTCCCTGAATAGTTGAAATATCTGTTCTAGGCTACATTGCTATCTAAACCATCATGCAGCAACATTAATAATACTAAGCACCAGATAGCACAAATTTGGATGAAGGATGAGGGATACCTAGAAGATCTCCATCCATCTATGAGTATGCACAGAATCATTTATTTTTGCCAACAAACAAACAAATAAATAAATAAATCTACAGGCACCAATAAAACTGCACTCAGGGAAAGGAAACAATGAAACTTTTACCTGATGTAACGGTGACTATTGTTCCTTCACCCCAGGGATCGAAAGCATAGCCGTAGTAGCACAGCTATATCTCGCCTGCTTTGTTCTCTACAAATACTTTGTTTCATTTGAATTCCTGGATGAATCTTACCGTAAATGTACGGCATTATCTCAAGTGGGTAATTGATGAGAATAGTCTATTGATCCATTTTCCCCATTATCTAATTGACTGTTAAAATTCCAAAACATGCCAAACATTTTTGTTTAAATGAGCCCATTTCTGTTGGTGTGATGGTGCCCAGCCTTTAAGATTGCTGCCCATTGAATAATTCTGTTTAGCCAAATGGTTTATGCACTGTTTAGCCAGATGGTTTATGCACTTTCAGCCAACATAATTTGTTCCATGGAATGATATATTCACCAGGATAATCCTATTACCTGTCTAGTCAAAAGTCTCCTTGAGTTTAATGGGGTTTACTCTAAGGAAAGGGGACATAGGGTTACCGTTAGAAGTCTATTTTGTTATCTTTTTTCGTCTGGGGTGAAAAAAGGAAGAGTTAGGAAGAGTCAAAATGCTTATTTCTAGAATGGCCGTTCTGATGTTAAGGGTTATTTCATACTATTTGCTCTATTGCTAGCCTTGTCAAAACTCCAGGAGGAGATTATTGGGACGGATTTTGGTTTCCTTAAAGGGTGAGAGATCTTATGTGAAACTATGCTAGCTGCTGTCAAATACAATAGAACAACTACCTGATTACTCTGGTAAAGGGTGATCAAAAAGTCCTTAAAAGATACAGTGCTTAAAAAGTTCAACCACTTATGATAAGCTAGCCTTAATCTAGTGCCATTAACACCAATTCTTAATGAAAAATAATTGCAAGAAGATAGTTACCCAATTAAAACAGAAAAAAACAGTTATATTTACCTGCTGTAACGGTGACCGGGGTCCCTTTCCCCCAGTAGTCAAAGTAAGCATAGCACATTGTTAACATCTCCTCTAATAGGCATACAAAATCCTATTTCATTCTGTTGGGTAGACCTGGCTTTAAAGTTTGACTTTAACTGAAAAACAACATTCTTGTAGCTTAAATGATTTTTCCCATTTGCCACATCTTTGCGACATCTATTCACCCTCTCAATTAAATATTAAAGAGATCAGAAGTATTACTCTCTTGAATTTGGGTGATTTTATATGGAGGTTATGATTAGCAAACTGGATTACTATATGAGATTTACTCAATCAAAGATGCTTAATTTGATATCAGATTGATCTGATGTATGAACCCAGTTTTCTTGGGCTCTTTTTGGACTGTTTGATATTAAAGAGAATCAGCAACAGGACTCTTTTAAACAGAAGAAGGGACTTATGCAAATATTGCTTTCTTTCTTCCACTGCCACTTGAGAGGTAATAGTGCTCTTAGTTGCATGATGACTGAGAAACCAAGCTTAGGTATTAGAGAGATGGAAGCAAGTCTTAGAATTTGAGAAACCACTAAAAGAAAGCCAACAATACTTCCAGATGAAGAAACAAAAAATCTCTTACCTGAAGTTACAGTTACCAAGGTTCCTTGCCCCCAGAGGTCAATCGCCCAGTTCCCACAGCAGTTCACTTCTTTCTTCTGACCCTACATTTACAGTACCTTGTATCTCAGGGCTAAACTAGATGTGATGATAAAAGGTCTTCCCATAGTTTTTTTTTTAAATGAAGTGTGTGCGTGTGTGTGCGCGCGTGTGTGTATGTACCTTTAGATTGTTTAAACTCTAGCAATTCTCAGCCACTTTCTGCATGTTATCAGATCCTGGTGGCATCCCATGTGGATCCTGGTAGAGCCTCTTCTGGACACCGGCTACCTGCGGGAATGGAGGAGGCATGATGGCCAGTCCTCTTCCTTCAGCAGTACAGCTGGGCACTGTCCCCAGGCTGTGCTGGCACATGAAGTGTGACCATTGTGCTTCCTGACCCTCTGAAGCTCAGGCAAGTGCAGAAGGGCAGCGGGAGGTCTGTGTGACCCCTGGTCATTGATGGGTAAAACCCATTAGTGATTTGTGGCACAATGATGCCATTTGACAGGAGAATGATGGGACATGGATGATGCTGTGCATAAGTGTCATCTGGGTCTTGTCCTTCTCCCGTCTCCAATGTGGGATGACGACGTCCTGCAGAAAGGGCCTAAGTCTGTGCAAATCAAGGCTGATTCTCTCCAGGCCTTCACATTTGAACCCGTTTTCCACTTAGTTGACATCCTTGATTGTACAAAGTGTTCTGGGAGTCTTTGATGTCCCAGCACAATCATCTTTCTCATGGTTAGCTGGTTTGGGTTGTGATTGTTTTGGAAAGTCATCAGTGGTCAGGGAATGAAGGCTTTGAATGATTTACCTGTTGTCACCACTAGCTTCTTTCCCTTGACTCCCAGGAGTTGAAAGAGTCCAGCAGAATGCATTGTTTCCTTAATACAGCAGCTTACCAAAATGAGGTGCTGGAATTCAGCGTGGGACTTGCATCTTCATTAGTGGATTGAGTTGTGCTGGAAAGAGAATGAATTATTTTTGCAATGCCTATATTTACCTAGATGTTGCTGTGATGTTACAAAGTATGGGTGTCTATTGCACAATGTTAGTTTATGGAGTAACTTATGTGCCATAGCCCAATATTCACTGGGCACCAATGTGCACTGTGGCACTCCCAATGTGCCTCCAGACACCAACTAGGAAGTGCCAGAGCACAACAGGAGCCGCAGAAGCGCATTGGAAGTACCCAGTTAGCATGGAAATACTCTTGTTGGTGACCAGACATGCATCTTGGTAATTCAATAGCAGGGTTTTGTAAAGTTAGAAAATGTAGACCATGATCGAGAATCTCAGCCAGGGTTTGTTTGAACTGAAATTGTGTTCTTTCAAAGTTGTTGCAAAGATCATGGGAAAAAGGATTGACCTCTTCCAAAGATGATAGAAGAAATTGACCTCAGTGTGAGGAATTCTGGGCAAGTCTGACCAATGGAAATGTTTCTGTTGTCTCTCATCATCACATAATATTTGTCTTCCTGCTCCTTAGAAGAATTGAAGGAAATATCTGATCCTTTTCAGAAGACAAGGGCCTAATTCACATACAAATTTCATTACAGCTTTTAATCAGCTACATTCTTTTGTAGTTTGGCCATAAAAATGCACTAGGGAGCCAATTGGCTTCTTTATAAAACTATGAATTGCTGTAGCAAAAGGATCACTACCTGATCTCTTGCGTGTGTCTTTATTGTTTATTATTGTTATCATAACACTAGGGATTTTTTTAAATTTTTGGAGAGGGTTATGTTTAGTATTTAGTATTTAGTGCATTATTATTATTATTATTATTATTATTATTATTATTATTATTATTATTATTATTATTATTATTATTTATTTTTTCCCACCTCTCCTGACAGATCGAGGCGGTACTACAACTACATTAAATACATTAAAAGCAATTAAAACATAACCCACCCTTCCCATCCACCAACCCTCTAAAACACATTAACTATTAAGAACAAGAGGACAGTGGGTAGGAGGTGGTGGAGCACTAGTCTGGGAAGGCCTGTCGGAAGAGAACAGTCTTGACTGCTTTTTTAAAGCAATCAAGACTGGTAATATGCCAGATGTCTTCCGGCAGGCCATTCCATAACTTGGGAGCGATAGAAGAGAAGGTCCTCTGGGTAACCGCAGCCAACCTAGTTCTGACTGGCTGCAGTAAATTCCTCCCAGAGGACCTTAGTGTGCCGGGCGGATTATATGGGAGAAGGCGATCCCGCAGGTAGGCTGGCCCCAAGCCATGAAGGGCTTTAAAGGTAAAAACCAACACCTTGTACTGTGCCCGGAAACTAATAGGCAGCCAATGTAAAGACTTCAGAATTGGTGTTATGTGGTGGTCAGTTTTAGATCTTCCGGTGACCAACCTGGCTCCCATATTCTGAACTAATTGAAGTTTCTGGACTAAGCACATGGGTAGCCCTATGTAGAACGCATTGCAGAAGTCAAGCCGTGTTTAGTTTTAGGTTTTGGAGGGGGGAGTATCAACATTTTTAAGAAATCTGAATACTGTTGATAAATCTGAAGGACCTCAGATGTAGGTCAAAATCCAATCAACTAATACCATGTACTAACCTTCTGCAAGCTGGTGCAAACTTGGCTGAGGATGATAGGAACTGTAGCCTGCAACTGTAATTGTAACTGGAGGACATTACTTTTGTGAACCTGCCATATACCCAAAGAAGAACTGGACCTGAATTCTTCAATTTATTAAGACCATTCTGCAGAAAATATGGAACACTGACTTTGCAATAAATACCTAAAAAAGTGAAATTCAGAAACATTTTGTGACATTTTATTCATGTGTCTCAATTAGCTAAACTCTCATTGAGTATAAGTATGCAAGACCACAGGATAGATCTTTGAATCCCAGCTGTTGAGCTTGCCAAAAACAAACAAACGAAGAAATCAGAACAAATGTTAAACAACACTTGTGGTCTCAAACTCTGTAGGCAGAGGATTGAGCAGATATTCCTTTGCCACATTGCTGAAATATGGTAGTGTGGCAGCAAAACTGGCAATGGCAGCAGTGCCAAGTTGGTGTGTGTGTGAGTTGGTGTGTCTCTGTGCTGCCCACTCTACTTCTGAGCATGGATGTTCAGGATCATGCTCTTGAACACCTCCAGTAAAGATAATCCACCTTTAAATCAAGGTGACTGTTTCCTCTGTACCTTGTTTACTGGGAAAAATATGGAAGTTTGCAGCTACAAATTCAGTGTAAGGATTAAAGTCTGGATGTTGAGGTAGAGTTAACATGTAAACAAGATTCATGAAATGCAAACATCTTGTTTTCAAGATTTTTTTTTATCCCTGGAAGCTTCTAGGAAGCATCTTGCTTACATGAAGTAATGTGCTGATTTTGCTGCCAGTGCAGGACACTCACTGGCAACAATAGGTTTGGGGTGGCCCCTAGGGTGTTGCTGGAAGTGTAGTGTATTCCCCCCTGCAACCCCAGATATTACTCTTCCTGCCTTAGAGTATGCAAAGGTGGAGACAAACAAACTCATCCTACTTGTGAAGCTACAGAAGGTGTCTGTAACTGCTCTGAATGCTGGAATTTTCAAACCTGCAAGGAGACAGTGTTACCGCAGTTTCTAGCCAGACTTGGGGGATACCAGATATCATTTTGATATCAATAATTTGGCCTTCCTCACCTATTCCTTCCTACGTGCTTGCGAGGCCCCCGGACAAGCACGCAAACAGGCTCGGTAGGTAATCGTTGTAATATTCCAAACAATACAGGCAGGCCAGAAATAGCCAGACTGCCACTTCAGGAGACCTCAAGGCAAGTACCCTATTATGTATGCATGCTACTTACAAAGAACTCCCTGCCCCAAGCAGGCAGCTTGACAAGACGAATACTCAATCGTTAAGCACTCCACATTTGCATGCTGGCTACTCTATTGACAATTCAGACTTAACTCAATCATGTAAAATTCTGACCTTTTGGAGGCTTTGTCTCCAGCCCAAAACTCATTGTTTTACCCAAGTACAGACCAGCCTATGGCCACATTTTCCCCTATAAAAACCCCTGACTTTGAGAGCTTCCTTGGATTGCTCCCGACTTCCATACTGCCTTGCTGCTGCTTTGCCTGGTGAGCCTTCCCCTCAGTCCCACATATTGAGAACCTTCATATCCACAAACTCTATCTGCAGACTACCCAGGCTTGAGGACAGGTGTAGTATTATCCAAACCAAAAACTCCCTCTTAAAATCCCTCTATCCAACTCCAACCTTTATTTCTCTAGTTATCTGTGTGAGTGTGTTGCATACACTTGTTTGATTGCATTTTAATAAAAACAACAATTATTATTTCACTTCTGTTTGCTCCTTGACTCGGCCTGACCCCGTAGACATTGGGTAAAAGATCTCACTACATTACCCTGCCTCTTGTATTGCTAACTTGTGCTCTTTGACTAATTTCCCCAACTTGTATAATTTGGAGAGCATTTACCGTAGGTGTCCCTCGTGGGACCCCCAGAAATCAGGGTAACAACAGGCATTCATTCAGTTCTGAGGCTTTAAAATCTGAGCATATGTGCAGTTAAAACAGTGCATCTGGAGGTTTCCTGTTGTCCCCAAAAAGGTTTTTGTATGGGAATATATCACTGTGATGTTACCCTGCTCACACTGAGAGAAGCCTTAACAAAAACTCTTTCCTTTCAGCTTGTGATAATTCCTTACTGTAAATACGATAGCAACACCCTGCTCCTACTGATAACCACCAGCTCTGATAGCAGATGGAGTAGATTGTGTCAACATAGCATGCTCTGTTTCATAGTGATCTTCCATGTAAAGTTTGAACGCGGTCCATCGGCCATGACTTGCAGTAATTTTTCAGTCTTTGGAGATTTTCCAGAGACCGCAAACAATGTTTTTGTACTACAGCATATCACTATGTTTTAGACAGTTCTTGCTGTGGTGGCTGGTACAGCAAAAAAACCCAAACCAAAACAAAAAACTCTTGGAGAATTTGAAAGGTGTCTTAGCAACAGTTTTAGAATTCAAGATGAATGAGAGAAAAATGGAGAAGAGATTCTCTGTTATTTTACCCCCTTCCCCTCTATTTTTCTTCATCCTTATAACAGATATAGTCCTATGGGTTTATTGGGTCGTTGAGTGAAAGTTTATGTCTAGAAACATGTTGGCATGGGAGTCCTACCTCAGATGTTGTCAGCCTAGTATTTCGGTACTGAAAAGAGCTTGTGATAAGGTTCCTGCCAATGTTAATGGTGGTTCTGTAGTAAAGTATCTAAATTCTGAGATGCAATCTTTTCTGAAATAAATAGTATCACTAATCAGCATCTTACAAAAACTCCAGAACTGGCCCTCCCTGGGTTTTTTTTCAAGGAGGCAATGCAAAGACTTCTCACAGATTCTTCACTGATTATGCCAGATTGGTCATCACCCAATTCTGGAAAGATTTAAGGGGCATATCTGTGATGACCGGCTCTAGGGCAACTATCTCTGGCTGGAAAATTAACTAAGAGACTGTAAATAGCTAAAGGAAAGAAAGAAAAATACAATTTTACTGTGATTTGGAATTTTGTTGAATATGTGGGGTAGAGGGAATGTTAGTTTTACAAAGGCATTCAAGTCTTTTTGACTAACTGTATAAGGAAACACTTTTTGAAATCTTTTATTTTGATTGTAAAAGTAACTAACAGACCTTAAATAGCTAAAGGAAAGAAAGAAGTGCACAATTTTACTGTGATTTGAAAATTTGTTGAATTTATTTGAAGGGGGAATGTTGGTCTTCCAAAGTCATTCAGGTCTTTTTTGGCTAACGGCATAACTGTGTAAGGAAACACTTTTCATGGAATCATAGAATTGGAAGAGATCCCGGGGGCCATCCAGTCCAACTCCATCACACTCCATCATACTCCGAGGCAGCATATTCCACTGCTGGACAGCTCTGACCATCAGGAAGAGCTTGAGGTTCAGGTGAAATCTCCTTTCCTTCAGCTTGAACTTTTGATATATTTTATTTTGGTGTCATGGCTGTGTAACTTAAAAGTGACTCTGTGTATTGCTGTTGCGGCAGAGGGATCAGGAATGCTCTTACAAAATAAAATCAATTTTTTAAAAGAAATGAATTTTCATCCTCAAGTAAGTTAAATCTTGCCTCCATCAGGAAACAAAAATGCACTCCCCCCACCAGAATATAGCGCACATGACCTGTTTCTGCACAACCTCCTGTGCTAAAACTAATTCCAAGAAAATGCATGCATGGAAGGTCCTTAACTGACCATTATGTGCCAGAGGAAGACATCTATGCTGTATTTATCAACTGGAACAAGACTGTTTTTCCACACCCCCTGCATACTGTATATTCATCTGTTGGAGTCCATGGAGGATCTGCATGTCTACATATCAACAACCCTCACATTAGATTGTGAACTTGGCTGGAAAGGACACTGATGGACACTGATAGCTGAGGAACAATGGGGTGAAGAGAAAACGCTATTCACATTTTTGGTCCTACAGAATGATGAAGAGAAGCAGCGAGAGTTCACCCAAACACTGCCTTGTCTTGTGAACTGATAAAATTTTCCACTGGCTTGCATGGAGATGGGAAGGTTGTGTGCAGTGTCTGTGAAAATTCTGCATTTGTCAAATGAGTGAATATTCAAATATTTGAAAAACAGCATTTGGGTATTAACAAATGTCTTGCTAACTTTCCAGAACAAATGTCTCCTGGGGGACATTTGCTCAACTCCATGGCATTTGTGCTGTGTGCATAGTTCCATCTTATCTTCCAGAATGTCTCTCATCTAACTTGAATCTATTGGACAATGTCTCCCGGGAAGTTGGAGTGAGGGGTCATTTATGTGCTAGGGCATCTTTACCTCTTTTATATTCTCTTTGCCATCTGAGGCAGGTTAGTCTTTGAAGATGCTGCACCAATGCCTCAATGTGATAACGGGCTACAGAGAACCAATACATCGAAAATGAATCCCAGCAGGTTGGAGTCAGTGTGAGTGGATGGCTCCTGAGTTCAAGAACTTTATGTCCCAGTCATTTTGGGTGGTGGGGGACTCCCCTTGAAGGGGAAAGTGTGCAGTTTAAGAATATTCCTAGGTCCAGCTTTGTGTCTAGGGGCCCAGGTGTGTCCACTATGGGTTTTCTAACAATTGTAGCAATTGTAGAAATAGTTTGGCCCCGGTGATCCATACTTTATGTTCTGGTTGGTCTGTTGCAACACATTCTATACAGAATTGATCTTGAAGTGACTAGATATTTATTAGACGGTTGTTTGATCTGACTCATTGGCAACTGTATCTATCTTCTCAGTCTAGGTTACATCAAAATAACTTACCAATACTAAGTCCCCTGCCAGCCCCAGAATGCTCTTGTGATACTGTGCAATAGATTGGAGTGATCTTGGGGATGATGGCAACAAAAGACATCGATTTGGCAAGCTATTCTGAAAAGGAAGACCCGTGTGTTCCAAAAAAGAAGGCTGTCTTTGACTGTGGATGCCTCAATAAGCAGTTTTTGTACTGAGATATAACACTGTGGCCGCTATATCTCCCCACAATGGATTCTGCCAGTGCAAAAACCTTCCCAAGTACTTGAGGCAGAATAGCACCATATTTATCGGTAATGCTTCAGTCTCAAATGACAGTTTCTACCATGGAATGATATATATGGAAGATATAGGCAACGCTTTATCTTTCACATTGATCTTTTCTCTTGGGTTGTAATATACAGCTTTGCCATCCACGATTTTATGCAGGGTAGCATATTAGCAGCAGGGTCAGCATTTTGCTCAGCCCAAAGCTCAACTTCTTTAAAAATAGAGAAATTTCTAACCCCTTATGACAACGACAGCAATATTGAAACTACAGTGAAAGCAGCATAGAGAGAAAGCTGAGAATTGGGACTTGGAATGGTGAATTGTTAAGCAAGATCCCTACTGTTATGTACTTTGGGCTTGAGTGTTCTGAATAGCTGTTGATGAGCACTAATACAGAGTTGCTAAATTTGCATGATTGTATTTGGTGATGAATCCCCCCATTTGAACATAGAACAGGCCAGGGGCCAAGCGCCTTGCACGTTATGCAATTATAGTACTTTGATGCTGCTTTAATGTCCTGTGGAACCTTGGGATTTGTAGTTTGGTGAGGCTCTAGAACTCTCTGTCAGAGAATTCTAAGCAAATCACATCTTTCCATGAGACGGTGCCATCTCATGGTAGTCCAAGGAGTATCAAAGTGCAATAATTGTGTAGTGTGAAAAAGAACTAAGAATAACAATTGAGGTCAGGATGAGAAAAAGAAATCTTTGACTCCCAATGTCCACTCAGCCTCTATGGCACTCTAACTGGATCTACTTCCCTCATTGCAAGGTGTTCATTGTATGAAAAAGCCAGAAAAAAAAAAGACTTTTCCATTTTAAAACTGGTTGAATGAATTGCCCATGCAAACACCAGTGTCCACAACATTGAGTTACTTTTGAAGATATCACAGAGAATTGGTTCCATTTCTGTCACCTGCTCCCTGAACACTAATGTTGTTCTTTTATTTTCTCCATTTCATCTCAGTTAACCTCAATTCAGGGACTTCCTGCTTAAACTATGTGCTTGTGTAGGGGAACAGAAATAGATTTGGTTTCCTGTCCATGATGAATTTTGGATGCCCTGAGAAAGGAGGGGGAAGGGGAAAGATGGTGGCTTTATTCCCTAGTGTCTTCCTCTAGGGAAGCAGGCTTCACATGAATAAAAACAACCAGCAGAGAATTGAGATATTTTGAGATGAGGCATTAGAAGTCAGAGTGAGAGAGAAAGAGACACAGAGAAAGAAAGAGACAAAAGTGATTGATTCTGAGTTACATAGGAAGTTACTTACTGGAGAATTTGCAATGACAATCTGACTCATTAGAAAAGACAGTAACTCTTGGTAAAGTGGAAGTTAGCAGAAAAAAAGAGAAAGGTCACATTGTACGGGGATTGATTCAATCAAGAAAGCTGCAGCCTTGAGTTTGCAAGACCCTGAGCAGGGCTGTTGATGGCCAGGGCTCCTGGAGTTCTCTCATTCATAGGGCTACCATAAATTGAACTTGACTTGATGGCAAATGACAATGAATGCAGAGATGGAGAAGTAGCTGACTAGACATAAACATGTGTGGACTTGTGGCTGAAAGGGAAAAGAAAGCATAATTACGCTGAGATCCACATCATTTTTCTGGTCTACCATCATCCAAGATGACAAACACAGTGACTACCGTTGTCCAAGATAACAAACAATTATGGATCTACCTCCATGGCTTTAAAAAAAAACAACAATGCCTGGATTTAAAAGCTGTTTTGCTTTGTGGGAAGAGAAGTCACTGGTATCTTTTCATATTTGGGAGGCAGCAGGTCTGTTAGCAGGTGAGATGCCTTTACTATTCTTCTGTTACCTGACTTTCACTGATTTTTCCACTGTGTGCTGTTACTTCTCCCATTTCCTCCAGTCTCAGATGCAATAAATAAAAGATGAGGCTTAAAGTCAAAGTCAAATTATTTAAATTAAGATCTGGGCTTGTATTTTTAAATTATTTGTATCATGATCTAGACTTGGGCAGCATGTCTCTCTCTCTCTCTCTCTCTCTCTTGTTGTTATGTGTTTGCAAGTCATTTCTAACTTATGGTGACCCTAATGTGAATCTGTCATGGGGTTTTCTGGGATCTCCCTATTTTTTGTCAGTCCCCACTGACATCAGTCTTTGTGCCCAAATACACCCTCCGTGTAACACCATCCGCTATGTCCATGACACCTTAAACTAGTTCTAAGTATATTACTTAATAGCAAGCTTGGCTTGTGTGAATAGGTCTTACTTCAAATAGTGGGCTGGACATGAAAGAAGTTGGTTAGACTTCATGACTCATGACTAAATGGAGTCCCATTGAATTCAGTTGAGCTAAAGCGTGACTACTGCCTCTGGATGTAACCAGAACAAGTTTAGGAGTGCGGTAAGGCTTTCCTTGAGTTTACATAAAGGTTGCTAGTTTGATTACTTTGATAAGTTTAAGGATGACAGCAGTTTGTCTTTCTCTCTCCGCTTGTAGGCATTATTAAGCAGGCATCTGTGATCTTTGTAGGAATTTAGTGTGGATCCATAGTCAAAGAGAATGGTGCTGTGGACAAACACATGAGCATGGAGTTTGAAAAATTATGGGTTCAAATCCCTATGCAGGCTTGGGGTAGTAGCTAAGAGGCCTAGGATCAGTCAGTGTCTTCCAAGATTAACCCATTTCATGGCATTATTTTGAGGATAAGAGGAGATATCCTTGTGCGTGCACTTTCCTTGGAGGATGAAGAATGGGACACAAATGTGTTCAGTCAATGTTATTGGTCCCCAAAGAATGAGGTTTAAGTTCATTGGACACTGTCCAACATTCTTGGTCTAGATCTTCTTTGTGATGCATTTCCAGGATGCATTTTCTAGATGGCAATGATGTGAAGTATTTGTATGGCTAGAAATCACTGTGACCCAGGGTTCCCACAATGACATAAACTCTGACAAAAAATGTCAAAACACCAAGTCTGCTCAGGACCGTATCCTGTAATGCCCATTACTTAGGTCAGAAAGCAGATGAAATCATGAGCAGATGCCAGCAGGTTTTTGTAAAATCAGTGGGACTAATCTCCATGTGAACATGTTTGTGGATTGGGCATTGGCTCTGCTTATTTTTCTCTTGTTTTGATTGCTACAGCAGAGAAATGTGTAAAGGATTCCACTGTCAAATTCCATCATGCTCAAAAAGAGGATAAGCTGGTGGACAGACACCTTAATATATCATTTCAGAATATACTATTACACATTGATGTCCTTATGTAAATTTCTGTTTCCTCATTCATGACTTTAAGGAAAAATGCAGTGGCATAGCTAGGTTGAACAGCACCTAGGGCAAGTGTGGAAGTTGCGCCCTTAGGTGCTGCTGCCACTGTCCCCCCTCCATCAGGCCAAGAAGGACCCTGGCAGGGGTGGTATAGCAGGGGTGGTGGTCCTGTGGTGGTGGGGGGCAGTTGTGGGTGGGGGAGCTGCTGCTGCCATTACCCCTCCTACACCAGGCCAGGACTCTAGAAGGGGGTGAGAAGCAATGGTGGGTGGGATGGCAGTCAGGAGGGCTGCTGTTGCTATTGCTACTGCTGTCACCTCTGCTGTCCGTCTGGATCAGGAAGGACCTAGCAGGGGCAGTGCCTGGGTGGAAGGGTGGGGGGGTTCAGTTTTTTTGTGCCCCCTAGCATTGCCACCTGGGGCACATGCCCCAGTTGCCCCACTCTAGATATGCCTCTGGAAAAATGGCAACCACTTTTTCTGAGGGGGCTTTTGGAACCATATTTTCCTGTTCAATGGTGTGGCTGTTTTTATATAAAGAGGTGATTCTTTCAATCCTTTTTTTAAAAAATATGTTGGAACTAGGAATCTATGTGCTTCTAGCCTGGTCTTCAACTTGACCTCCTCTCAACTTGAGCCCCATAAGGAAGTTGATGCACAAATCTTGCTGTGTGGTCGATGCATCAGTTGAAGATGTCCACACTCAATGTGTGATGCCCGGAGGTGGGGCTGACAGGGTGAGCATTGTGTGTGATGTATGAGGGTACAGCAAGATGCTTTGCATAGGGAGAAGGAATGAAAAAAAATTATTTGGACTGTCTGAGTTCCAAACAAACATTTGTATCACAAGTTCATAAGTGATGTGCTAGCCTTGCTAAGCCAGTTATATGATCTGGCCTGTTATGGTTCCCTTTTCCATTGGTATTTTTTTTTTTTATGACCATAGGAGGTTTTAAATGTGTCCCAGGTGCCACAGTTATGCAATCTCATACAAAAACCTGTACAATGGCTTTCTAAATGATTCAGTAATTCCTCTGCTTTGTTCTTGTTAACTACTGTCAAGTTGACTTTGACCTATAGCGACCCTATGGATGACAGACATCCAAGCCACCCTATCATCAGCTGCCCTGCTCAGGTCTTGAAGATTCAGGATGTGTCTTCTCTAATAGAAACTGCCCATCTCTAATGTGGTTTTCCTCTTTCCCACTGCCTTCTCCCTTCTGGTGAGTCAGGTCTTCCTATGATCAGGACAAAGCATGACAGTCTCAGTTTACTACTCCAGTCTAAAAGATAGTATTTTCTAATATGAACTGGAGCGTTTTCAACATCCTTAGGAAGAGTTTTCTCTTAGTCCCACTAACATCACAGGCAAGTCTAGTGAGATATGGGAGAGGACCTTTTCAATGGCTGTTACCAGATTTCCATGAAATCTTGTAATAATCTGTCATCAATAAAACAATCTATAAAACAGTGATTTTTTTTTAAAACACACAGACACAAGAATGCAGAATTTTTAAAAAGCTAACTGGCCCAGAATAAAAATCATATATTATGTGAAAGGTCTATCTGAATAAAAAAAGCTATCTACCTGGTGCCAGAAAGATGGTAAAGATGGAAATATGGCGCTAGGCAAGTGTCTCTATGAGGGCTCTTCCTGAAATGCTGTTGTAGCCCCTACGAGTATTGGTTTGACCCAGTGGGTAGGGAAGCCCTAAGGAAAGAGCTGTATATGCTGACTGCGTTCAGAAGGAGAGGAAGGGAGATGATGAGGAGCTGCAGTTGAAGTGGGCCCTTTTTACTCCTGAAAAGGTAGTGGGATTTCCAGCTGTGTATTTAGGAGAGACCACAAGGGTAAATTCATTGTAGTGCCATTTCTGTATTGCATTTGCTTCTGCATTTTGTACATTTTTTCATTCAGGGTTTTAAGGTTGCACCCACTGAGGCAGAAATACCGAACAGCATAGACAGAAAAGTCCTGCAATTTAGTCCTGTACTGCCACTTCACAAGATCCTTGGGACTAGGCACATTTATGTATAATTTGTATTGTTAAAATAGATATATTGGGATTTAAAGTGCAGTTGTGTTTGCTATATTCAATCACAACTGTCCCCATAGAACCCAGAAGAGATAGACTGTCACTCTTTAGACTCTCTCCCTAATGTCCCTAGTGATCCACCTCACATCAGGGGCATACCCTCCAACTGTCCTGATTTGGCAAGGATGGTCCTAATTAAAACTCTGAAGTCCCACTTTCTCTCTTCACTTCCCAGTTTCTCACTTTGGGTCTTTCTGCAAATCCTGGGGTTTGCAGTTTCAGGAGGGGAATTTAGAATTCTCATCCAGAGAGCTACTTGGCCTCAGTAAACTACAAACTCCAAAATTCCATAGGATGTTGAAAGTAGAATGATAGCACTATAATAGTGTAGTGAGGAAAGGCCCTGAGTTTAGAGTGCAAAAGTAGTATAAAAAAGATTAACTCAGGAAAGGGGAGAGGAGAGGATGAACAGAATCGTGTCCTTCCCAAGTAGCCTCAGGCAAAAGTAGGGATTGGCCAACTGAATCCTCAAATCCTCAAATCCTGGGCAAGGATTCAAGATTCCTGAATCCGAATCCCTGTACCAAAATAGGCAAACTGAATCTTTATAATCCACCAACCAAATAGTTTGTTGGAGACTGGGAGGCCTGAAAACCTGGGAGACCAAACACACAAGGGGAGATGGCAAGTACTTTTTTTCCTTGGAGTCATAATGGCGTTTGCTAACAATTTCACAAATTACGTATGGGGTTGCATTCTAAGATATTTAAATTGAACATTTCATACTTAAGTTCAGCACTTGACTGGAAGGTACAAGCTTGAGATTTCAAAGACAGCTGAAACATTCATTTGCATAGGTCCCTTGCAACGCTCTTTCAGACACAATCTGGGGTTTGGAGTTTTACAAGGTGTCACAGCCTTCACTGCCAAAGTGTGCTGGTGCATCATCAAAAAAGGGCCAGGAAGTGTGAGCTCTGCAGCTCCAGAGCTCCATATGCACGGCAAGTGTGCACGGGGCCTCGGAGCGATGCACGATTGCGCACCATTTTCAGTTCACAGCCAAAAATGAAAAAGTGCGTGATTGGTGCCTGCCAGACCTTGGAGTGTTGTACGATTGCGATTGCATTGTGTGGACCACTCCTTGTCGTCGTGCAACACTCGAGGGGCCCTTTCGCATGGCAAATGCCTTGAGAAAAGGGCCACTGTCTGGCAAGCTAAGGATGGCTCACAGCCTGATTTCTGAGCACCACAAACCTTCTCCTGATGTCCTCCACACAGCCAAAGAAAAAGATGAGCAAGAGAAGAGGTATAGGGCCACCATGCCAGTTCCTCTCCTTCTCCTTTCCCTGACCTGGGCCCTTTCCGTATGGCATTTGCCATGCAAAAGGGCACCTGGAGCATTGCGTGATTGTGAGGAGTGATCTGCACGACGCACTCACAATCGTGTGATGCTCCAGGGACCGGCAGGCTCTGATTATACACCTTTTCATTTTTGGTTGGAATCATTGCTCCTGGTCCCCGCGCACACTTACCTGGTGTGCAGAGCCTCCAGAACTGCACCAGTCGTGCTTCCTGCCCCAGCGCAGCCTGGGAAACTCCCAGGCTGCACTGCAGAAGGAAGAGGTGGGGCCAGCAGGGTTGCGAAAGCCTCTCACCAGAGGCTGCTTGCGCGATCCCCGCACCCCAGTGCCAGAAGAAGGCAAGGTGCAGAAAGGGCCCTGGTTTGGAAACTGGGTGCCCACTCTCTCCACTATGCCTCACCCCCATTCCCACAAACACATACATTTTGATATTTGCAGTTTTTCTACTTTTGTGGGGGTATTGCATGCCTCATCCTAATGAACGTGAAGGGTTGACTGTACTGTTATGATGCATACAAGAATCTCATAAATCAAGTAGTCTTCGCCTTAAAATCAGCTTGTCTAATGCTCAAGATTAAGGATTCCAAATCTTATTAGGATGTGCATAATATTCTGATTTCCATAATATATCTACATTTGTTAAAATGTTCTGAGATGCAAGCTTTGAAAGAGTAGAATAAAAATATTAGAAAGGAATTATCTAGGTGGGGTAACTTCTCAAGCAAATCTTAACTCGTATTTGCTTACAAAACTTCAAGTTGATATTCTCCCAATGCAATTTTTTTCAAGAATTCAGTTGTGAATGACATTGTTGAGTAGATAAACTTTTTAAAACATGTGTAAGCATTGAATCTTCTGGGTAATACTCAACATTACTGTCTTCAAAAGGTTTTTGACATTCTCTTTCAGACCTGAAATTCCAAATGTGAGCATAAACATAAGATATCTGCCCCACTTTTTGACAGGCTTCATTTCACTGTGATAGCCAGCCCATCTTACACCGTGCAGCATAGCTGTTCAAAATCTTATGGGAAGATTTTGTGTTAGTCTGGCCATCTGTTTCCATGCAGCTGTCTTGTGGCATTAAGTTTATTTCCTTGTTGTCTGTAGTTGGTGTAGCAACTTATGACCTACCAAACTGAAAATATGGGCTGTATAGTTGAAGGTGCCCCCTCTCATTTGGAACATCAGTATCCAGCCAACAAAAACTCAAGGCTTATTGTGCACTGTGCCTGTGATCTCCATTTGGTTTGACAGATGACACACTAAAGAGGTCTATATGGTTGGGCAAAATGTGGCCAGTTAGCCAAATTTGGTCCACCAAGGTCTCACCTCAACATCATGCTGAAAAGTTTGTTCAATTGCAACTGAAGTTTTAGGGTCAATTCCATACTGAAGTTTCCAGGGCATGCTGTCAAAGGGGCCACCAAGTTAGGTTCCTCTGCTGTGCTAGTTAGCTTGCTTGGCTGCTCTGTTGCCATACTACTTTGACTGCTTTGCTGTTTGGGGGTTGGTAGGTGTATACAGATGGAACCAGGGAATCAAGGTCTTTTGAGAAAGCTGGTGCTGGCCGATGTTGTGTAGAAAAGAATATGAAATCTCTGGGAGTGGGGAGGATGGAGTTCTTAAAACCAAAACTGATGCTGCATTTTCAATCCTGGCAAAAGCAGTGTCTCTGTGCTATATGGAATCTTAATAAAACCTTTCTGGACGATGCCTGTTTATTGAGTTAGATTGAGAGAGAACATTAACATGCAATTGAAAATTTAAAGGCTGTTTTCATAGAATCATAGAAATGTAGAGTTTGAAGAGACCACACGGGCCATCCAGTCCAACTCCCTGTCATGCAGGAACACCCTCAAAGCACTCCCGACAGATGGCCATCAAGCCTCTGCTTAAAAACCTCCAAGGTAGGAGACTCCACTACTCTCCGAGGCAGCAGATTCCACTGCCGGACAGCCCTGACTGTCAGGAAGTTCTTCCTGAGGTTCCGGTGGAATCTCCTTTCCTGCAGCTTGAATCCATTGCTCCTTGTCCTGGTTTCTGGAGCAGCAGAAAACAAGCCCCCTCCTTCCTCTACGTGGCATCCCTTCAAATATTTAAACATGGCTATCATGTCCCCTCTTAACCTCCTTTTCTGCAGACTAAACATACCCAGCTCTCTCAGTCTATCCTCATAGGGCATGTTTTCCAGGCCTCTCACCATTTTGGTCACCCTCCTCTGGACTTGCTCCAGCTTGTCAATATCCTTCTTGAATTGGGGTGCCCAGAACTGGACACAGTATTCAAGATGGGGTCTAACCAAAGCAGAGTAGAGTGGTACCAGTACCTCCCTCGATCTAGACACCATACTCCTGTTGATGCAGCCGAGAATTGCATTGGCTTTCTTGGCTGCCGCATCACACTGCTGACTCATGTTCAGCTTGTGGTCTATGAAGACTCCTAGATCCCTTTCACACGTACTGCTATCCAGCCACGTGTCCCCCATCCTATATTTCTGTATTCCATTATTTCTGCCTAAGTGTAGGACCTTACATTTCTCTCTGTTGAATTTCATTTTGTTCGCCCTGGCCCAGCTCTCCAATCTATCCAGGTCATTTTGAATTTTGATCCTGTCCTCTGGCGTATTAGCAACCCCTCCCAATTTGGTGTCATCTGCAAATTTGATGAGCATGCCCTCTATTCCTTCATCTAAGTCATTGATAAAAATATTGAACAGCACTGGGCCCAGGACAGAACCTTGTGGCACCCCACTAGTCACTTCTCTCCAGGATGAAAAGCAGCCATCCGTGATCACCCTTTGGGTTCGGTCGGTCAACCAATTACATATCCAATTAACAGTAGCCCTGTCTAGCCCACATTTTACTAGCTTCGATGCAAGAATGTCATGGGGAACTTTGTCAAAGGCCTTACTGAAATCGAGATATGCTACATCCACAGCATTCCCTTCATCTATCAAGCTAGTAACTCTATCATAAAAAGAGATCAGATTAGTCTGGCATGACTTATTTTTGAGAAATCCATGTTGACTTCTCGTGATTATTGCGTTGTTTTCTAAATGATTAGAAACTGAACGCTTAATGATCTGCTCCAGGATCTTTCCGGGTACCGATGTCAGGCTGACTGGGCGATAATTATTTGGGTCCTCTTTTTTCCCTTCTTGAAGATGGGGATAACATTTGCTCTCTTCCAATCTGCTGGAACTTCTCCTGTCCTCCAAGATTTCTCAAAAATTATAGCAAGCGGTTCGAAATGACCTCTGCCAGCTCTTTTAATATCCTAGGATGCAATTCATCTGGCCCTGGAGATTGAATTCATCCAATGCGGCCAGGTATTCCTGTACCACCTCTCTACTTATTAAGTGCCTCATTTCCTCTGCTTCCTCCCCTGCTCCCCTACCGCCAGGTTGAGTGCTTGTATCCTTCTGGGAAAATACGGAGGCAAAGAAGGTGTTAAGTAGCTCTGCCTTTTCTCTCCCCCCTGTGAGTAATTCGCCATCTTCTCTCGTAGCGACCCTACTGTCTCCTTCTTTTTCCTTTTGCTGCGGACATATTTAAAAAAACCCTTTTTATTGTTTTTAATGTCTCTGGCCAGCCTAAGTTCGTTCTGTGCTTTAGCCTTTCTGACCTCCTCCCTACATCTCCTGGCTACTTGCTTAAATTCTTCTTTGGTGGTTTCCCCCTTCTTCCATTTCCTATACGTGTTTCTCTTAACTCTTAGCTCAGCTGAGAGTTCTTTAGTCAACCATTCTGGTTTCTTCAGATGCCTTCCATTTTTCCTCCTTATTGGCACAGTTTTAGACTGTGCCGTCAGTATCTCCTTTTTAAGGAACTCCCATGCCTCCTGAACTCCTTTCCCTTTCACTATTCCTGACCACGGAATTCCAGCCAGCAGCTCCCTAAGTTTACAGAAGTCCGCTTTTTTAAAATCTAAGACGAGTGTCTGGCTACCCTTATCTTCTCCTTCCCACTGAATGCTAAATTCCAACAGGGCATGGTCACTCCCCCCTAAAGATCCAACCACTTCTACCTCATTCACAAGGTCATCCCTGTTGGTCAAGACCAGATCTAGAATATTTGATCCCCTTGTGGCCTCTTCCACCTTCTGGACCATGAAGTTGTCTGCAAGACAAGCAAGAAACTTGCTGGACCTTGCTGTCTTGGCAGAGTTTGACTGCCAGCATATATCCGGGTAATTGAAATCTCCTATTATTACTGTATCTCTCCTCTTTGAATGTTCAGTCATTTGGTTGAGGAAGGCGTCATCCAAGTCCTCAGCCTGGGTTGGAGGTCTGTAGTAAACCCCCACCAGAATATCCCTGTTGTTTCTCGCTGCCTTAATTCTTACCCAAATGCTCTCTACCTGGCTTTCTGGGTTTAAGCCCAGGATCTCTTCACAGGTGAAAACATCCTTGACATACAAGGCTACTCCTCCTCCTTTCTTGTTTGGTCTATTTTTACAAAATAGGCTATACCCCTCTATTCCTATATTCCAATCATGAGACTCATCCCACCAGGTCTCAGTGATGCCTATCAAATCGTATTTATTTTCTTGTACTAGGAGTACAAGCTCATCCTGCTTGTTTCCCATACTCCTTGCATTAGTGTAGAGACACTTAAGTCCCCAGGCCCTTCCTGCAAGTCCTGTACTATTGTTTCTACTCCTCCCGCCATTGGCCGCTTGTACTACTTGTCCAGTATCATTTGGGCCTTTTCCCCTGTGTTCTCTGAGTCCTTGCCCTGAATAATATTGTCTCCCTCCCCAGTGGATCTTAGTTTAAAGACCTCTTAATCTTCCTTGCAAGACTGTTTGCAAAAACATTCCTGCCCAGTTTTGTGAGGTGCAGTCCATCCCTCGCCAGAAGCCCATGTTCATGGAAATTCAGGCCATGTTCCAAAAACCCAAACCGTTGTTGGCGGCACCATGTGCGGAGCCAGTTGTTGACCTCTACTATTGCCCTTTCCCTACATGCGCCGTATCCTTGAACAGGGAGGAGAGACGAAATGACCACCTGCACACCAAGGTCCTTAAGCTTGGTCCCCATACGCTCGTAGTCCTTTGCAATGTGGTTTAAGCTGCTCCTCGCAGTGTCATTGGTTCCCATATGAACCAAAATGAGGGGCTTATAGTCAGTGGGTTTGACTAGCCTGGTTAGCCTCTCCGTTATGTGGTTGATCCTGGCCCCAGGAAGACAACAGACTTCTCGATTGAGCTTGTCCGTTTTGCAGATTGCTGTTTCAGTTCCTCTTAGCAAAGAGTCCCCAACAACCAGAACTCGCCTCCTCTGAGACTTGTCCTGGGCTCCTCGGCGAACCTGTTCTACTCGGACTGCCTGGGCATTCTGTTTAGGCTGGGAGTGTTGATCTAGTCCCTGTTGGTGAAGTTTGATTCCTTCTTGTTGACATTCTGTTCCCTCCGCGTGGTGCTCCTCATTGTTCATAAGGCCAAGTAGTTCGAAGCGATTGTGTATGCTAAGAGTCTCTGTTACCTTCCTGGTCCTTTTACTCCTCCGTGTGACATTCGCCCAAACCTCCGTTTCCCGGCAAAGTGTGGTGACTTCCTGATCTGGCAGCTCCTCCGTGCATTCGGTCTTCTGGTAGGTCTTCTCTGCCCTATCCAAAAACTCCTCCCCTTCCCTAATAAGATGGAGATCAGAAATTCGTGCCTCCAGCTGGCGAACCTTCTCCTCCAAGAAGGTGACCAGCTTGCACTTGGTGCAGGTGTACCCGAGAACCTCTTGTGGCAAGAAAAGGAACATGCCACAAGCGTTACAGGTGACTGCAGCAGCTCCCTCACCTTCCATCCTTGAAACTACAGAGAGTAGTACAGCATATCTTGTTTATGCACCAAAATGACTATGGAAAGAAAAAAATGGATGTTGTGAGTCTAAACATACCTTGAAATCCAAAAATAGCTTATCACTGACTCATCATGTATCCTAGAAAGCCATTTTTATGCTGACATTTTCTTTGGTGTGCAGTCTGGAGCTTTGAAAAATTTGTCTGCTGAAGTCCAGAGAGGGGAAAAAAATGGCCTCTGTTGTCTGCCCCTGCTGTATGGTAGGGATGCAACTCCTCATTAAGGGCCATTCTGTCCTACACTGTTATAGTGCTATTATTCCACTTTCAACATCCTATGAAATTCTGGGGTTTGTAGTTTACTGAGGCCAAAGAGCTCTCTGGCTGAGAATTCTAAATGCCACCCTCTAAACTGCAATTCCCAGGATTCCATAGGTGTATTGCAAAAAGGACCTAGTTTTTGTCTCAAAGGGAATGACGATTAGTTTCAGCAGTTTTCTTGCCCATTACAAGAAAACCTGAAAAAACCACACTGGCTTTGAAAACTACTTGCAATTCAGGACTTCCTGAGCACAAAATTTGCATGTGGTTGAGATGGCATGCAATGAAAAAACGGGAATGGGAGATTTGTTGAGTTTGCAGTGTTTTGAAGTTTGCTATTGAGCATGATGGTCCTTGCAGTACTAAAAGCCATGCTAAATTCAGCCTATTCGTTTTTCATTCCTTGAGGCTACAGCGAAGCCTGTATTGTCTATTCTTGGAACTCTGTCATGGAGGTTTTTGGAATGAACTTGCTAGAACTACCACTGATAAGCAGTAACATTTTGGAACCTATTGAAAACAATGAGAACTTGTATACTATAGACAGATGTGATGGCTGGGAGAAAAAAAAGAAGAAGTTAAAACCTGCTTGTAGTCTGCTAAAGATAAGAAGAGGTAAAGCTGCCCTAGAATAACTTAAAAGTATGCCACAGAGTGCAAAACACACCTCCCGCATAAATTAAGCCTGCCTTCTACATATGTAAAAAGTAACTTTTTGGTGTAGAAATGAGCAAATGCATACATAGATGAGAGAAGTTACCAGAAAGTTGTGCAACTTGTAGCTAGTGAACCTGTGTGAATTTTTAACTAATGAGAGTTGTTAACCTGTATCTGTGAAAAGACAAAAAGTGTATAAATTCCAAATGAACAATGAATTCTTTGCTCAGCCTTGCCTTGGTGTGTTAGCCCTTGGCTAGCTCTTCTGCGCAAGCGAATAAAGGCTTCTTTCTTAATCCACTCAAGAATCCTGGGTCTTTCATTAGCTAGCAGCACGGTGTGTGTGTGTGCTGTTTGTGATAACAGTTGTTTTTCATAGAAAACACCACTCTCTGTGCTGGAAACAGCATTTTCTGCATGGAAAATAATATTTTAATGTGGAAATATTAATTCCTGCTCAGAACATATTGTTTCCCAGGGAAATCATGCATGACCAATTTTTACAGAGAATAAACCTCAATTATAGCATTTTCCATGAAGAAAACAGCATTTCATGCACAGGAATTAATATGTCTGCCTTGAAATATTATTTTCCATTCAGAAAATACTGTTTACTGTGCAGAAAGTGCTATTTTTCTGCCTCAAATAATCATTTGAGAATTTTGTGCAGAATAAGTCCTGAACTGCAAAAATTCTTCAGTCCAAGATTTTTTTCATCAGGGTTCCTCAACACTCAAAAATATGTTTTTAAAATCATTTTTGAGATATTTTTGTCTATTCTTTCCCTCCCTACTATACAAGGTAGGTTTTGGTATGTGGTACTGCAACGCATGCAGTAATCCAAACCAATACCAGGAAAGCCAGCCCTCTTACGTGGAGTATAAAGCCCCTAATCTAGAGTTTGACCAGTATCCTGTTGGGTAGTCGCTACTAGAGAAGATCCATTGAATCAACTGATGAATGGAGAGCCAACACATGAATTCCATCATCTACTCCAGTTGACGTTAGTGATAGGATTCAGGGTAGAGTTCATTCTTGTCCTCTTCGTCCTGGCTTTACTGGTTACATGTTTTTTTTCTGGGTAGCTTTCACAAAGGAGCCGATGCATACATAGAAAAGGAAAAAAGCTGAAAGGCCTGGACACGTCCAATGAATCAGATGTAAAAGAGATTGAGAGCTCCTCCAGAGAAGCAAATACCTTGAGAAACTCAGGGTTTTGTTCCTGACCCAGGTGACATTTTGTTTGTCCTGGTGTATTTCCAGTGAATTTCTGGTACTACCAAATACTTTTTATCCTCACTGTCTGGGTGGCTTTATTTCTAAACTAATACATTCTGAAATGAAATGGATTAGTTACTTCCCTGTGTATTTTCACTGGCCCTTTTCGCATGCTTTTTTTTTTGCGTGAGCGCCCTTGAGCGTCACATGAATGGGAGTGTTGCTCTGTATGACACACTCCCACTCGCGTGATGCTCATGAGGCTAAAGCGGGGCACGTGCACTTTTTTTGATTTTTGGCTTTAAGCTGAAAATACTGTGCGCTCACGCAATGCTCACGGCGCCCTCACGCACTTACCTGTGTGCGGTGTGTTGGCAAGCTAGCCCGGTCGTGCTTCCTTCCCCCCGCGCAGCCTACAGCTCCCAGACTGCGCTGTGGAAGGAAGGGGTGGGGCAGGAGTGCAACAGTCACACTACAAGGAAGGTGATGTGGGAGGCAAAAAGGGCGGTCATGAGCAGCTTGTGCAAGTGGCTGCTCGTGCGAGCGCTGCTCCCCACTACCGCAATGAGGTAAGGTGGGAAAAGGGCCACTGTCCTTGAGCCAACAAAGATGGCCACCAGTAAACATAATTATTGTTTCTGGGACACAGATTCAATAGACATCAAGGAAGGAAAGAGGAATATTAAAACTTTTTAAAAAAAATCATAATGCTTAACCAGTGTTATATTGTTAAGGCCCTGTAGCATTGGCCCTGTCCTTAGCTTACCTTCTTGTGGTGGTGTCCAATGGGGATCCCAGTAGCAGCTCTGTTGGGAAGGGAGTGCAACAGTACTGTTTCCCTCTGCACAGGACTGGTTCCCTGTGGAAGGGAGAGCGATGGACACACCACTTCCTTCTGCAGCGCAACCAGGTATTTTCCCAGGCTGCACTGGGGCAAGAAGTGCTGCTATCATGCTTCCTGCCCTTCTGCAGGACAGGTAAGTGCGGGATGGTGGTGGTGTGATTGTGGGTCATTGACAGGGAAAACCTATCAATGATTTAACCCACGATTGTGCTACTTGGGGATGGGAGAGAAGTGAGACCAGAGCAATGTCATGTAGAAGTGTTGTGGCGGTCCCATCTTTCTCCTATCCCCATGGCAGGGTG
Organism: Ctenosaura bakeri; assembly: GCA_948474755.1. Taxonomy (NCBI): domain Eukaryota; kingdom Metazoa; phylum Chordata; class Lepidosauria; order Squamata; family Iguanidae; genus Ctenosaura; species Ctenosaura bakeri. The sequence goes on along the minus strand of CAOLHI010002461.1, from coordinate 33,608 downwards.
GGAGGGTGCTGTGGAAAGGGCCATTATGGCTATAGTTCTTGAACAACAACAACAACAACAACAACAACAACAACAACAGGAAAGGTTCAGTGGAGGCTGGATGTGTGACATGATCAGAGGGACGGGAAGGACAGAAGAGAGGGAGGGAAACCAGAGATATTTCAAAAAAGGGTTGGATAGAGGTACAGGAAAGTCTGTGAGTGTACAGGTACAACCAAAGCAAACTTTTATGCAGTCTGGTTGAGCCCCGTGTCTTATAAAAAGGTTTGTGGATGGGCTTATTTTAGATGGCTTGTTATAAAACAGATCTTTGGTCCATTTGAGTGGCAGCAGTATATGTGCTCTTCCGATACCACATGGTAGATTTCAAAGGGATGCTTATTAAGCATTGAACATTATGTGCCAGTCTGGAAAAAGATCCAGCCATGTGGGGGAACACTTTCCTTGCATTCCACTAAGCAGTTTTTGTATTAAGATGTATCACAGTGGCTGCTACTGTAGTATCCCACAATGAATTCAGCTGCTTCTAAAACCTCTCACCGTTTGAGACAAGGAATAATCATTCTGAACGGTTTTGGAGTCAATCTGAGAAATGCTGCAATACAGAATCTGCCTGTTTTCCCTCAGTTCTTCTCTTTGCTTACAATGAGAGCAGGGATTGTCCAGATTTCTATGCAAATGGAGAATCTGGAATAAGTTGAGAAAACTTCAGTTTTTAAAAAAACGTAACGGTAAATTAGACAATCTGAGGAGACGCATGAATTAGTCTGAGTTGTGGGGAGAAGGTGGTAGGATTATTTTGTCAAAGCAGAGAATAAGAAAGCCTCTTGTCTGCTGCTCTTTCATCTAAACTCTCATTTTATTCTTGGGTTATTTGGTTCTTTTCTCCTACCAGTCTTAGGTCGTTTGCGAGCTTCCTACTTCAATTGTGGGAGGAAATAGAACTAGGACAGGCTTCCTGTCCAAGATTAATTTTGCATGCATGGAGAAAGAGATACCAAGGTAAACAGAAATACAGAGGTAAATAGAAGGGAGCTTTATGCCCTTTGGGCTCCTTGGTCAAAAGCTGGCTTCGCAAACTCAGAGCTACTCCTGACATTTGAGAAAGATGTGATATCTTTTTGACAAGAATTATGGGGAGGGTGGCTGGGTGGATAGAAGAAACTGCTCATAACCAAGTTATGTGGGAAACAAGTCATACAAAGAACCTGATTTTTATGAATGGATTAGAGAGAGAACAATGTGTGTTTTCATCAGGAGGACATCAGGCCTTTCAACAGGTGAGATGCCAAAACGATCTTTCAGTTATCTATGTTACCTCCTCTATATCTTTCCATGTTTGCTGACTCCACTGGCATCCTTTGAAATCTGTGATATTTTCCTTGTGGTTTTCAAAGATCACTGCTAGGGATAAGAAGATGGAAGATAGAAATATGATTTTTAAAAAGGGCTATGGGCAGGGTTTGTGAAGCATTACACTCCCTGCTCTCTTTCTCTCCCTTGCACAAACCATCAGATAGTTCTATGTGTAAAATTATGGAGACTTATTTGGAGTTCATTAGACCAGGGGTGGGAATCATGCAGCCCTTCAGAGGTTGTTGGATGACATCTCCCACCATTCATCACCATTCTTTGTGCTGGCTAGGACTGCTTGGATTTGCAATCCAACTCCTCCTCCTCCTCCTCCTCCCCCCAAAATTGAGAATCAAAATGCCTATATGACTCCTACTCTTGATTTAGAAGGATAGATAGAGAGAAACTTTTCCTTGGGGTATTTTACTTCTGCCTGGACAATTGCTTCATATACTTATGAGCAATGTCGTAGCCTTGCTAGAGTAGACAGATTGTATTCTGTTATTCTTCCTATCTTAATTGGTCTCCTTTGAGGTCTGGTAGATTCAAATTTCCATGCCTATTATATTTACTGGAAATGTAACATCAGAAGATATTGGTAGCAGTACTCCAGTTGAGTTGTGTATGTGTATTTCTCTCCGCAGTTTATGACAGAAAATAGTTACATTACATCATTTGCTGTTGTTGTGTTACTCTGTGCCCTCTATGTGTGTCTCAGTGATATATAATTCTCTCACGGTGCTCTAAACTCTTACAAAATGATACCACTTGCTGAGACTAAATTTTCGTTCAGGTCCAGGGAGAACAGAAGGGAGATGTCAATTACCTCAACATCTAAATAAATATTTTAATTGGTTCTTATGGGTTTTTCGGGCATTGAGACCATGTTCTGGTTGTATTTTCTCCTTGTATTTTCTCCACGGTCTCAAAGCCCAAAAAACCCACAAGAAGCAATGGATTCTGGCCATGAAAGCCTTCAACTCTACATCAAATATTTTGATTGTTTCTCCCCTTCCAAATTCAGCAATTATCCAACATTTAAAAAAATAATAGCTACTTGTGTTTATGTGTGTTTTGGGCCAAGATCCATCTCCTATTAAAGCTGGAAATACTGGGTGTAGAAAGCAAAAAAATTGTGTTAAGATATTCTATAGTGTTGGCTGTTCACAGAATTTTTAGAGGGCATGTCCTTCTAGCTGAACAAGCTTGTATGTGATTGTCTTCTTCAGAAGTCTTGTTATGTCCCCCATCATCAAAAAGGCTGGCATGATGGGAAAGTGTCACAATATTTTCCCAAATATGGAGGTGAGATTGGCCCCAACACTGCACAGTTTTAGATTGTTGGTGGAGATGCTTTCCTTCAATTTGGGTTTTTATCATTTTTTTTTAAAAATATGGTGTTAACCCTATTCTCTAAGGTTGCAATGACGGCTCTGCTATTAATTGGCTTATTTTGATATAATTTTAAAATTTTTGTTCTTGAAACTATGTGTGGTGGTGGTGGTCTCTTTGGGCCAAAAGACAGGTTATAATTTTCAAACTAACTAATGGCTGTTTGTGAGCAGCAAGAAGTCATAATTATCAAACAATGCTAGCATTAACAGTGAGAGTACATATTCATACCCAAACAAAAATGACAAAAGGGATGAAATTTTCTTAAAAAAAAAAAAAGATTTCCAAGGCTAACTTCAATGTCTCTAGAAATAATGTCCTGATTTTGATTTTGACAGAAAATTCCCGGCAGCATCTTTCTGGGAGCATTCATTCTTGATATAACCTGGCTCAAATGCTAAACTTTAATGTTACTCTTAATCCTAATCCTACTTATTTACACTTAATCTTAATCCTAACTTAATCCTAACTCTGATCCTAAATGTAAGGCTCTGCTGAAGACTTTAAACCAGTACTGAAGATTTTGCTTGCCATCTAAATGCTTGTTTGTGGACATGTTTCTTCACTGGTAAGATCACCTTTTCACCTGAGCATGGTGCAATGAAAAATATCAGTTCATGCACACAAGTGAACAAATAAATTCACCAACAGCAACATCATTTCATCCTGTTATACACTAATATTCTGATCACGTTTTTGATACAGCTTCCATCACTGTGGTAGCTCCCAGAATAGTAGTACGCACCATGATATGTGGCTTGACAAAATCTGGAGGGTTCAGGATGCCTGGCTACATATGACAATTAAAACAGTTCATGAACTCTGGCTTTCTCCCCCTGGTATTACAGGCATGAGATATGTTTTTCTCCTCGGTTTGGGCTTGGAGCCACCTCCTTTCATCTAGTCCAATACAACCAAGTGGTTGGTGCTGTGTTGAGAGAAGGTTGGAAGCAGAATGTGAGCAATTGCTCAAAGGTTTTCCATATTGTCGGTGAGAGCATAGTTGTATGTGCCTGCCCCCAAACATCCATCAGTTGCTTGTGATCCTCTGAACAAGTTTTTAGTTAAGCATCTATCACTGTGGGAGCCCCAGCTATAATCTACACCATGATACATGGCTTGACAAAATGTGGAGACTATAAGAACACTGGTCCACTGTGAATGAATGAATGAATGAATTAAATCTTGTTTTTCTCCCAGCACGGGAGCCCAGGCAGGGTACATTTTAAAAATACACTACAATTTAAAAACAAAAACAAAAAACAACCTCTTAGTGTAAAAGTTAAAACATAAACTAAATTTCTATTTTAAAAACACAAGTTAAAAATAAGTTAAAAACAGCATTAAAATAACACTTAAAACATAATAGAATAAAAACACTACCCTCCCAGTTTTAACTGCTGCAACATACTGAAAATCAAATGCCTCCTTAAATCATAGAATCATTAGAATCGTAGCATTATAGAGCTGGGAGAGACCACAGGGGCCATCCAGTCCAACCCCCTGCATATAGAAATGCACACTGAAGCACTCCTGACAGATGGCCATCCAGCCTCTGCTTAAAAACTTCCAAAGAAGCAGACTCCACCACACTCCAAGGCAACATATTCCACTGCCGGACAGCCCTGACCATCAGGAAGTTCTTCCTGAGGTTCAGGTGGAATCTCCTTTCCTGCAGCTTGAATCCATTGCTCCTTGTCCTAATGTCTGGAGCAGCGGAAACAAGCCCACTCCCTCCTTGACATGACAGCCCTTCAAATATTTAAACATGGCTATCATGTCCCCTCTTAACCTTCTCTTCTGAAGACTAAACATACCTAGCTCCCTAAGCCACTCCTCGTAGTGCATGGCTTCCAGACCCTTCACCATTTTGGTTGGCCTCCTCTGGACATATTCCAGCTTGTCAATATTCTTCCTGAAATGAGGTGCCTAGAACTAGACACAGTGTTCCAGATAAGGTCTAACCAAAGCAGAATAAAGTGGCACCATTACTTCCCTTGATCTAGATTTACCAGCCAGTGGAAAGACAGCTGGGAGCGGGCCAGCTGGACCTCTGAGAAAAGGGAGTTCCACAACTTGGGAACAGTCACTGAGAAGGCTCCCTCCCATGTCCTCACCAAACGTACCTGTGATGGTGATGGGACTGAAAGAAAACCTTCTCCAACAGATCTGAGACCACAGGCAGGCTCATCTAGGGAGATACTATACATATGAAGAGATGGTGTCCCCTCTCTGTCCAAGGCTTAAGATATTAGCTTTCTTTAGATGGGATTTTTCAAGTCATTAAACCACTTTATTGTGGTTTGACTGTAATACATCCAGTAGAACATCTTCTGACTCAGGTGGCCACTGGTCAACTGAAAGGAGAACATTTCCTTTCAACATTTCTAGTTGTTTCTGCTCCAGATAACTTTAATCTTTTCAAATCATCAAAGTTCTACTGTAGAAAACCAGCGGTGTTGGTTTCAATAAATCCATGAATATAATTCTCCTTGGTCAAAGCTCTGCATAATGAATAGGTGTAAGGATAGGGTTTTGGAGCAGGAAGCTCCAATAGGTTTCATGACAATAATAACACAATGAAACCATCCTATAGAAAAAGCTTCAGTGATATTGGACTGAATGTATTTCTCATTAGAGGCTTAGCAAAGAATGAACCAGTAAACAAATACATGGATGATAAAATTTCTTGATATGTATTATGTTCTTAAGTTTACAATATAACTAAAAATAGCTAACAAAGTGTTTCACAGAAGCAGTGAAAATGCCTCTGTTTTTAATGTCTGTCTCATAGAATTCATTCATATAGTTACATGGAATCCAGGCAATATCAGATATTTTCTTTTGAACTCTATTGCTTTGCATATGAACCTATTTTCTAGACTGGTCATTGAAGTAACCAATCTTAAAGATGGAATGTAATACGTGCTATCTTTCTACCATCCCATCCACTCTTTTCTAGGTTCCAAAGTATCCAGTTTCACAATGCTTTAGACACTCTGCCCACAACTTTTCAAATAAGCTTAAAAGTCTTACTCAGTACTCCTGTCAGGATTAATTTAACCTGGTGAAAGTGAAGCAGGTGCCTTTAAGTTGCCTGTTGACTTTTGGCAAGCCCATGACTTTCCTAGGATTTTCTTGGGCAAAGAATACTCAGAAGTGGCTTGCCACTGGCTTCCTCTGAATACAGCCCATAGCACCTGGTATTCCCTGAAGGTCTTCCTACCAAGTCCTAACCAGGCCTGACCCTGCTTAGCTTCTGATGATTCAGATGGGTTCAGATGGTTCTGGTGCCTTCAGGGTATTTAGGCAGGCAGTTGGTAGAGTAGAGAAATGTCCTGTGATCAGATTGTTTAGGCAACTTTCCTTTAACTTGAACTGGGACAAAATACAGGAGAGGAGTGAATGCAGAGGAAAACCCAGGAATAACTAGAGATCAATGCTTGAAATGTTTCATCTGCAGTATCCACATTCTCCTATTAAGGGGAATAGCTACAATCATTGTCCAAGATCTTGTATTGTCAGAATATCTATATGATGGATTTCTATCATTGTAGTTACATCTAATTATACCACTCCCCCAAACCTACTTTTGGAGCCTACCAGTGCCTTGACTGAAGAGTATCTGAGGTGCTTCAGATTGGGGCATTGGGAAAGTATGGCTGTTTCTGCACTACACTGTGATAGTACTATTATTCCACTTTCAACATCCTATGGAGTCCTGGAGTTTGCAGTTTAGGAAGGGGCATTTAAAATTCTCAGCCAGAGAGTTCTTTGGCCTCAGTAAACTACAAACTCCAGAATTCCACAGAATGTGGGAAGTGGAATAATAGCATTATAACAGTCTAGTGTGGAAATGGCCTTTGTCTACGGTACTGTCCTGGTTGTGGGGCAAAAACAGGCAGCTGGAGAGATGCCTCGGGATCCTAATGCAACTGTTTGTTTTAATGTGTCCTAGCAGACATCATCTCCCCTATATCGAGCACTTTGCAATTACTTTGATCAGGGCGCTGCTGGGTTCCAAATGTAGGTTTTTGGGATCAAGTTCATGATTGTAAGTGTGACTCCACAGCAGTTATGAGCTCAATAAGTCTACCTTGTGATCTCAGAATTGCTGAACAAGATATCAAACCATTAAGTTTCAGCTACAAGTATGGTGGAGTAGGCTAAGAGTGTTTATGAGACATCTATAAGAACCAAAGCCAAGAACAAAACGAGGATAGATAAGGATGATATTTTGACCAAGAACCAATTATACACATTGCTTCTAGAACTGCTATGAACATATAATCATTTCCTGCAATAGATTATTCAGCTGGAAACTAGTTAGAGAATCAATGTCACATCAAAGAATGATATAATTACAAATCCTGTGAAGCAAGGAGCAACCTCCCAAGGTCAGCTAGTGTCAATACCAACTCTTCTTCAATTCAGATGGAATATGTGGATGTAGGTACTGAAGAACAGCCAGCATTCTGTGGTAGGACATGTTTTAAATATTTCCTTATAGTTTGCTCTGAGGTTGCCCTTTCCCCCTTGACCTCTGTAGTGTGACAGTGTGTCTGGTGCATTCTGGGAGGGACATTGACAGCTTCCACAAAAAATGGCCATTGTCAGTGGGGGTTTATATGCTTTGTAACAATGCAATGTCCAGAGCATTCTGGGAATAAAAATAAATGAGTTCTACCACTGCCCAAACAATAAAATATATTCAATCAGAATGCTACTGCTGCTCCCCAACACCCATTGGCAGCTCTCCAAATCTGAGATTTTCAGGGATTGAGGGAGTTCCAATGGGAGATTAGATATTTTGCAGGAGTCTGGAACTCTCATTATAGGCTCTCTTTCAGTGAGACCTAAGGTGGGCTTTATACAGGCCTGCTGCACGTGTCCCAGACAGTCTTTAGCTGGCAACTGAGTTGCAAGGATGTTGTTAGAGAGGGCCTGAGGACTAACACTTATCATTCCTCTCCTTCCTCCTTTGTGTTACTTCATGAATTTTGACTGCCCCAGATTATTGTTTGGAAACCCTGAAGCAGCTGTGGGAGTTGTGGCAATAAAGAGAGATCCTTGCAAATAGTTTTTGTATTGGGATATAACACTGTGGCTGCCATAGTAGTCCACTGTGGCTTTCGCTAGTACAAAAACCTTTGCCTGCATCTAAGACTTCATCTTAGAAGTTGGAGGTGCCTGGAATTCTGCAACCATAGATGACAAATTGGATCACCGAAGTCTACTGTTGATATTTGAAAAATGTGAATCCATTCATTATTTGCATTTACATTGAAAGCACAGAATTTCATGCTGTGAATTTAGCATTCAAGGAATTTCAGTTTCCTTTTTAAGGGTGTATTTCTAGATGTTATGAATTATTTGAATATGCTCATCCAGAGAGAAAACTTAGCATGGTTGAAGAACCTGAAATACCAAAGTACCAGAATGTTTCCTATTCTTCCTCACAGATAGCAGAAAGAAAATACAATATCACAATATCTTGCAGAATTTGTATTCTTTTTATGGCACAAGGGTGGGACTATGACAACATCATGCAGAAGCATCATCACAGTCCTGCTCCTCTCGCATCCCCATGCCGGAATGCAGTTGCCCTGTGGACAACTGCACAGGGCAACTGCATTCCGGCATGGGGATGCGAGAGGAGCAGGACTGTGATGATGCTTCTGCATGATGTTGTCATAGTTCCACCCTTGTCCCATCACCAACCAGAATTTCTCTGTCAATTACCCCTGATTGCACAGTGCTCCTGTCCTTCCCAACCATACGGAAGGGCAGCAAGTGTGATAGAGGCACTTCCTGCCCCAGTACAGCATGGGAAAGGCAGACGTATGATGGTTGTGCTCCCTTCCACAGGGAGTTGGTTGAGTTCAGAGGGGTGTGTTCCAGTCAATCTCCCTTCCTGCCAAAGGCACTGCCAGGATCATGACCGGGGGATGATGCAATAAGGTAACATAGGGAAATGGCCAGAGACTGGTATATAAGCAATTAACAACCGTGGCAGCATGATGGCAGATAGAACAGAGAAGAGATATTGCAGTCCAGAATTCCCATTTGTTTCATATGTTGGGCTAGAGGTCTAACTTCCTTCGTTCTTACGCTCTCTTCATTTGAATTCTGATGAAAAACTTACCTTCTGGTAACTTTCCCATTTCAAAAATAGTTATGTGACCAACATCTCCACTTTTTTATTCTGTGCATTTTGATACAAATTGACTTCCTTTTTCAGCAACCAGAGAGGAAGTTACTTCTTCCTCTTTCATCCAAACACTTGCTTTACCCTATATTCCTTTCATCGCATTCTCTCAAGACACTTCAGGGCACTTTGCCACCTTCCTGTTTCAACGGTGGGAGGAAACACAAGCAGGGCAGGCTTCTGGTCCAAGATTAGGGAGTCAAGCAGAGCATTGTGGAATCGGAGGTATAGATTAATGTTTGTCTGTGGTGAACCTGTTGACAGGAAGAGAAAATGATTGATTTCACACATATACTGGAAATCATGTTGCTTTTGCGGCTGACTTTTTTTCAAAATGGCGGCTCAGTGTGGATCTGCACCTCAATAGCATTTGGAACATTAACACTGAAAACTCTTTTGCTCTGTGACAGGCTGGCTTACTGTATGATTTATCATTTCATCTGTCTTTTCCTCAAGTCTCTGCTCACTTTATCCTCACAACTGCTCACTTTATCCTCACAACTAGCTATGTCAAGCAGTTTAGGATGAAAGAGAGGGACTGACCCAAGCCAGATTCATGGCTCAGCGAATATTTGTATTCTGTGGACTTCAGGCAACGTGGGAATGTGGAAGAAAGAATATATCTAGGGAAAAAGAAATATATTCCTGTTTTCCTTTCATGCATGACCAATGTCAGCTGGGTCCATCGTGTTGTTTATTATTTCCTGCTTCACTTCCTTTCTTTCCAAGCATGGACGATTTTGTAAGGGTATCAGCTACTGTGGGAGCCCCAGTTCCCACAGTGAAGCATCGTTGTACAAAAATATCCTGAGCATCTGCTACAGAACCAGTTGGAGCCTAATCTTTGAAGTAATCAGATCCATGAAGAGCAGAGGAGGATGGTTTAAGCATTCTAAGTAGATGTTGTTTCCAGGAGATGGTGGAGTGCTGATCAGCTTCGTGAAAGGCATTCTGTGTTTGACCTCAAAATGATCCACGAAAGGAAATAGGCAGCTTGCTTTCTAGTGCCAGCAGTTGTTTGAGTATGTGAGTAGTTGCAGTGGTGGCCAATGAGATACCACTCTCTGGTATACACAGCACACAGTTGTCCCACAGTAATGTACACTCCCACAAAAAACATAGAACTTGCTTAGACCAGTGATTTTCTGGAATAAAGAGTGTGGGAGCAGAAGAGGTAACTGTAATATTGCATAGCATATGAATGGTGCTGTGCTATACAAAGAGAGTGAGGGTGTTATAGTGGTTTGAGCATTGAACTGTAACTCTGAAGACCAGGGTTCGATTCCCTGCCTGGTCATGGAAACCCACTGGGTGACCTTGGGTATGTCACACACTCTCAGACCCTGAAAACCCCCATGACTGGTTCACCTTAGGGTCACCGTAAGTCAGAAAGGATTTGAAGGCACACAGCAACAACAGACAATAGATGACTTGAATTGTTAAGCTTAAACATTTCAAGATTACATTAAAGATTTCAAGATTACAAGAAAACACTGAAGCTGTGAGGAAAGAAATTAGGCATGGACTGGGGGAAATATTAGAAAGATAAACAATGGACATGTTAAATTGTTTAGTCTAAGGCATAAACATCAAATTTCAGGATTAGAATAATCTGGAAGAATGGATTTTTTTTTTGGTTAAACAGAAATAATAATAATAATAATAATAATAACAACAACAACAACAGCAACAACTATTAATGGATAGATGTAGGAGCTAACTTTCAATCAACTTTCTGTAGGATAACTTTTCGGTATGGCAGTTTTTTTTTTATACATGTATTGATGAAATTGATAGACTATACAAACAAGTGTGTTTTTGTTTATTTTTTTTAAAAAAAAGGTGGAAGAGGATTTGGTTATAGCAGCCAGGGAAGTGATTGGAAATCACGTTTACTTTTCCCTTTACCTTTTCGTTCTTTTCTCTTTCTTTTATTTTACCTCTTCTTTCTCTTATACTGTTTTCATTCTTTCTCTCCCCCATTTTTTGTGTAGCATGTAGACTGCTTTCTTTGTGCATTTTTATTCTGTACTGTATAACTCTAACAATATATAAAGAAATGGTTTCCTTTGTAGACTCCCTGTTAGTATTTTTTCATCTAGCTATGTTTCATAGATTCAGGTTGATTCTTTGAGTTCTGTTGGATTGGGTTCAATCTCTATGCCTAGTTCTCCACGGACAAAGTTTTGCAGGATGTTTGGCTGGAGAGATAAGAGGTTTTTGTGATGATGCTTATTACTGTGGTAGCCCCCGTATGTATCACAATGATACACTACCCTACATAAACTTTGGGTAATATGGAAATGAAGTACACAAGGAGTTTACTCCTCACTTAAAAAAAGGCAGGGGATGAGTTGTTGTTGTTTGTTGTTATTGTTGTGTGCCTTCAAATCCTTTCCAAATGATATTGACCCTAAGGCAAGTCTATCAGGGAATTTTCTGGGGCTGAGATGCCCAGTGGGGAATCAAACCCAATCCCCAAGGTTGTAGTCCAACACTCAAACTACATCATGCTGGATCTTGTTGGATTGTAATATTAATTAAAAAACAACTACTACTACTTTTTGAATCCAGCCCTAGATATATGTGGTAGCAATGACCTAGCTTTGATTTTGACAGAAAATACAGCTTTCAGGGAATTCTAGCTGTCCTGTCTCTTAAACCATAAACTTTAACTCTTAATCCTAAATCTAGTCCTTCCTAACTCCAAGTATATGCTTTTAAATTGTTTTAATGTCATTAATGGCTTAATTTTAGATTAATGTTGACTTTTTATATGTTTTTATCTATATTATAATCATTTTAATTTGTAAGACATCTCAATCTAGGAGAAAGTCAGGGTAATAATCATAATCATGACCGTGATCTCAGAATTAAGACTTCACCGGTCCTGAAAATGTTGCCTTGGGAACTAGTTACCTGTAGAACTCCAACAGTTGCCTCTGCATTGCAAATTAGTATTACAAAATAGGACGGGGGGAGATGCAATGAAGTGGCTCCAAAGAATAGAGAAGCTTCTGAGCATCAGGGGCCCTTTCACACTATACAGTTATAGTGCTATAATTCCACTTTAGCTGCCATGGCAACATCCTATGGAATCCTTGGAATCCTGTAGTCTGGTAAAGCACAAGATCTCTATGGTTGAGAATTCTAAAGCCCTTTTCGCACGGCATTTACCATGTGAAAGGGCTCCTGGAGCATCGCGCGATTATGAGGAGTGATCTGCACGACACACTCACAATTGCGCAACGCTCCAGGGTAGAGCAGGCACCGCTTGCACACTTTTTCATTTTTGGCTTTCAGCCAAAAATGGTGCACGATCGTGCATTGCTCCAGGGCCCCACACGCACTTGCTGTGCATGCGGAGCCTCCGGAGCCTTGGCGGTTGTGCTTCCTGCCCCAGTGCAGCCTGGGAAACTCAGAAGGAAGAAGCTGGGCTCTCACGCTGTCTGCTCAAGAGCAGGCAGCTCGTGCGGAGCTGAAGCAGCGGGGACGAGAGAGCCTCTCGCTGGGGGCTGCTCGCCGATCCCCACACCCCAGAGCCGAAAAAAGGTAAGATGCGGAAAGGGACTTAGTTTCTCTCCTCTAAAATGCAAATCCCAGGATTTCTTTAATGTCTATCAAAGGGCTGCAAAGTTAGGCTTTGATGTAGGTCTCTCTGCATGTATTCAGTTCTCTCCTTTTGTACTTCCTTGTCACACTACACTGTTAGAGTGCTATTACTCCACTTTAACTGCCACGGCAACTTCTTGTGGAATTCTGGGCTTGTAGTTTAGTGAGGCTCTCTGGTTGAGAGTTCTAAGTACCCCTCCCTAAATTGCAAATCCTAGGATTCCCTTCAGTATTGCTGTGGCAGTTAAAGTGGAATGATATCAAATTTTAATTAGGATGCACTTGTATTTTAAATAGTGTTATGTGTTTTAACCTCCAACGTGTTTTTAATTGTATTTTAATTTATGTCATAGCTCACCTTGAGCCTAAGGGAGGGATGGGTAAGAAATAATAACAATAGCAACAACAACAACAACAACAACAACAATAATAATAAAAATTGTTGTGTGATAGGACTCTCAGGGATACCTCGAAAATCATTCCCAAATGTGGATTAACTGAATGTGTGACCTTCAACACCCTGTAAGAAAGTGATGAGAATGCAACAGGTCCCAGTGCATGAACACATGTTTAACATACTCCCAGTATTGACTGGCATATCACTTTTTAAGAAAAAAAGCTCTGAGATTCTTTTTAAATGATCCAGTAAAAAGAATATTATCTAATGTATATGACTGAAGAAATATGTTTAGCAAGAGCAGCATAATTTGGTCTAATTTGCCATTTGTATCAGATGAACAAGTTTTGGGTAGACCATGCATCACTGTGGAGGTAGCCGCTCCTATAATAGTATCCACTGCAATACAAAGCCTGTCAAAATCTGGAGGATTCAACACTACTGTTCAAATATAAGCACTGAGTCAGGGCGTCTACTCTCACTTTCTCCTGTGGTACCACAGATGCAGAATATTTTCTGTTCTCAGGTGGGATTCTAGAAGGTAAGTCTTATGCTTAAGTAGCTTGGTTGGGTGGTTTTCACTGAAGAATGTTTCATCGATTTGCCTTTATTCTTCCCATTCTATTGGATTATTTCAATTTATGTCAGTAGTTCTCCATCATAGAAGATCAAGATGAGAAACACTTTTTGCTATAGTGTTTGTTATGCGGTAGGTGCTATCTAGCACTCTGATGCATCCCCATTCACAAAGTTTTGTAAAGTTCAGCATGAACTAATTAAAGTAATTCAATTAAAATGGTTTCCCTCATTTTAGATCTGGTAGAAAAAATTAATAAAGAGGTAAATGAAAATATCAATGTTAATAATATTGTCTCAAGTATTTTGGGTTTTCTTGGTTTTCTTTAAAAAAACCCAAACACTTTAAATAGCTTTTAGATTAAAAAACGAGGGAGTCAGGTTAATGGCCTTAGTATGTTTTTGTTATCTGCTTTCAAGTCAATTTCGCCTTATGACAACTGTGTTTTAGGGTTTTCTGGATAAGACTTAATGAAGGGAGGTTTGTCATTGCCCTCCTCTTAGGCTGAGAGTGTGTGACTTGCGCACTGTCAGCCAGTGGATTTCCATGGCTAAAAGGGAATTTGAAATCTGGGCTCATGAAGTTCTAGTCCAAAACTCAAACCTGTGTACCACACTGGTTCACGGTTTAGTTGGAGAAATGCTCTGTAGGTTTGTTCGATCCCTCAGGCACTCAAGATAGCAGTTGTTTTCTGAACTCATATGTAGCTGAACATAATCAATCAATCAATTGGACAAGCTGCATTTTATTTTTCTTTGTGTCTTTAAGCCCTATTTAAAGATAAATAATACAATTGGTCATCCACATTTGCTAGGGTTAGGGGCAGAAGACCCCTGCAAAAGTTGAAAAACTGCAATTATCGAAATGCATGTGTGTATGCCTGTGGCAATGGGACTGAGGCATGGTGGGGAAAGCAGGTATTCAGGGTCCAAACCATGACCATTTCCGCACGAATCTGTTATAGCACGATGATTCCACTTTCAACCTCCTATGGAATCCTGGGGTTTGCAGTTTTGGGAGGGGCGTGGGGTTTGCAGTTTCGGGAGGGGCCGAAACTGCAAACCCCAGGATTCCATAGGAGGTTGAAAGTGGAATCATCGTGCTATAACAGACTTGTGCGGAAATGGCCTGTGTCAGGGAAAGGAGGTTGAAGGGTGTGGGTCAGCAAGGTGGCCCTATAAGCCTTCTCCTGCCCATCTCCTTCCTTGGGCATGTGGGGGGCACTGGGAGAAGCTTTGTGGTTCTGAGAAAATGGGGCTGTGAGCCGTCCTTAGCTGAAGGAGGAAGAAGTCCAGAGGTGGCTTTTCAAAGGGCTGTGTGGCCTGATCAGAGCTGCGGAGAGGGAAGGTTCCCCTGGAAAAGAAGCGCTTGAGGTGGGGGAACTGGGGCTGGAGAAAGTTGCAAATAATCAAATCTGTGAAAGTTAAACTCACAAATATGGAAGGCCAACTGTAATAAAAAATAAGGTAACATGACTGTTCTGCAAATTCAGTGTGACCTCCTTTTTGGGGCTTGCCGAGATTGCTATTCAGGAATGCTTATTTAGGAATACATAGTTGGGCCTTGATCCAGGCATCTCCCTGTGTCAATAGTCTCTTGTTCTCACCTTTATGGCCTTTTTCATATGGCATTTTCCGTGCGAAAGGGCGCCTGGAGTGTTGCACGATTGTGAGGAGAGATCTGCACGATGCACTCACAATCACACAGCACTCCAGGGGCTGGCAGGAGCCAATTGTGCACCTTTTCATTTTCGGCTAGAAGCCAAAAATGGTGCACAATCGCACATTGCTCCTGGGCCCTGCATGCACTTACCTGGCATGTGGAGCCTCCGGAGCCACGCTGGTCATGCTGCTGCCTCAGTGCAGCCTGGGAAACTCCCAGGCTGCACTGTGGAAGGAAGAGGTGGGGCTCTTGTGCAGGCAAGCAGCTCATCCGGAGCTGAAGCAGCAGGGACATGAGACCCTCTCACCGGAGGCTGCTTGCACAATCCCTGAACCCCAGTGCCAGAAAAAGGTAAGGTGTGGAAAGGGCTTATGTCTGTTTATGCATGTGTGTATGTGCCTTTAAGTCACTTGTTGACTTATGACAACCCCATGAATTTATCAAAGAGGTTTCTTAGGCAAGGTATACTCAGAGATAGTTTTGCCAGATACTTCCTCTGAAATACAGCCTATAGCACCAGGTAGTTGTTGGCAGTCTCCCCTCCAAGTATTGACCAGGACTGACCCTGCTTAGCTTTCAACATCAGACAATATTGGATGCCTTTAGGACATCTAGGCCCTTCTACCAGAGAAATCTATCAGAGAGCCAATGTAGTGCAGGGATCTGAGCATTGGACAATGACCCTAAGAGACCAGGGCTCGATTCCCCACTTGGCCATGGAAGCCCACTGGATGACTGTGGGTGTGTCACACACACTTTGCACCCAGAAAACTCTGTGACAGATTTACCTTAGGGCCTTAGTCTGAAACGATTTGAAAGCACACAACAAGGGAAATCATCCTTAAAGGTAAGGGAGCTCCAGGAATGGTGTTTGGTAACATGGAAGGAAACACTGCTGAAAGGAAAAAAAAAATCTTATTCTTCTTATTAAAATTATTCTGATTTAAAAAGCACATTATAGAAAGCTTGAAAGTTTGCACCTAAGCATGATCCTCCAAAAAGATGATCATTTAGTGTATATTAGAATCATAGAATTATATTACAGAAATATACTGAACAAGAGAAGCTTCCTCTATTCCAATAGCCCATTGATAATGGAAACAGGTTTTTGATAGACCATCCATCATTGTGTAGTCCCAGCTGCCATAATAATTCACGGTGATTCGTAGCTTGACAAAATCTAGAGAACTGAAGACTATTGGTGAAGTAGAAGCATTCAGACAGGTCATTCTCTGTTGAGTTTTTGTCCGTAGTCCACAGCCATGAGGAGGAGCCTCCTTTATTCTAATTGTCCATTGATAATGTAATTAGGTTTTTGATGCAGCATCCATCACTGTGGCTGATCCAGCCACTATAATCTTCACGGTGATTCATAGCTTGACAAAATCTAGGGAATTCAAGACTATTGGCCAAATGGAAGTTTGCCAACAGGTCATTCACCGTTGAGTTTTTGTCTGTCATGCCAAAGCCATGAAAAACGTGCGGTTCTCAAATGGGACTCTGGAAAGTAGCTGTGAAATCAGTTGGTCTGGTACGAACTAAGTTCAACCCAGAGCCTTTCTTCTGGTTGGGGTGATTTACCAGAGAGACTCAGAAAAGCTTTTTTTATGCACATCTAAAGCATTTCCATCTAGACATGTTTCATTGATTCACATTGATTATTTGAAATCTGCTGCATTTGGTTTAATCTCTTCGCTTAGTTCTCTATGCGTGTTGTGTACAGGATGTTTGGATGAGTTGGTAGAGCATTTGATGTGACATTTTTTACTGTGGTAGGTGTAGTGCACAATGATACACTCCAATACATAAATTTCGGTAATGAAGGGAATGAATTATTTGAGTACTGCTCTACTTATCTTCCAAGTTCATGTGTAGCTAAAAGCTATCCATTCCTGGGTTTAAATAGTAGATCCTTTACAAAGGAAGAAAATAGCTACGACGTTTAGTTGCACCACAATCCCTTTTCTTGCTGAAATAATTGTTGGAACTACTTACAATGTCTCCTGTTACTTTTATTATACACCCTGGCACTCTAAGGCTATTTCCGCATTAGCCTGTTATAGCGGTATGATTCCACTTTCAACATCCTATGGAATCCTGGGGTTTGCAGTTTGGGGAGGGGCCAGGCGGCCCCTCCCAAACTGCAAACCCCAGGATTCCATAGGATGTTGAAAGTGGAATCATACCGCTATAACAGGATAGTGCGGAAATGGCCTAAGAATCACATGTCTTTTCTTTGGAACAGGGGTGTGCTGAATGTTGAGGAACTGTGTTTTATGCTTTACATTTTGCCAACATAAAAAAAAAAATTAAGTACATGTAGTTAATTGTTGTATATGTAGCCAATAAGTTAAAAAGGACATCTGCAAATGTCTTAAAAATATTCTGTCATCCCATAGACAAAAGAAATAAAGGGCAAATCCTAGGATTTCTTTAATGTCTATTAAAGGGCTGTAAGGTTAGGCTTTGATGTAGGGCTTTCTATGTCTGTTTAGTTCTCTCCTTTGGTACTCCCCAAATGGCCCTATCACTCTACACTGTTAGAGCACTATTATTCCACTTTAACTGCCATGGCAACATCCTGTGGGATTCTTGGTCTGTAGTTTAGTGAGGCCCAATTGCTGTCTGGTTGAGAATTCTAGATGCCCCTCCTTAAACTGCGAATCTCAGGATTCTGTACAATATTGTCATAGAATTTAAAGTGGAATGAGATCAAATTTTAATTACGATGTATTTGTATTTTAAATGGTTTTATGTGTTTTTAACTGTATTTTAACTTACAATGTGTTTTTAATCATACTTTCATTTTCAAGCCTTGGGGAGAGGCAGGGAAGAAAATTATAATAATAATAATAATATATTTGTATCCCGCCTCCACGTGGATCGAGGCGGCGAACAGCATGAAACACATTATACATTAAAATACATTAAAAGACATTAAAAACATACCCAATCCTCCCCACCCACCAACCCATCTAAACCAACCCCTTAAAATACACAGCAATTAACAATCCATCAACTACTACTAGCAAGCAGCAAGGCAATAGATGGGAGGCGATGGAAATGCTAGTCTGGGAAGGCCTGCCGGAATAGCAGTAGTAGTAGTAGTAGTAGTAGTAGTAGTAATAATAATAATAATAATAATAATAATAATAATAATAATAATAATAATAAGTGTAGTGTTATAGGGCCCTCAGTGATACCAAGAAAATCATTCCCAAATGTGGATGAACTGAATGTGTGGCCTTCAGTACCGTGTAAGAAATTGCTAAGGACGCAAAAGGTCCCAGTGCAGGAACATACATTTAAAATAATCCCAGTACTGACTGGCATATCGCTTTTAAAGGAAAAAAAAGACCTGTATTTTTTTTTTACATGATCCAGTAAAAAGAATATTATTTAATGTATATGATTGAAGAAATATCTTTAGTGAGAATGGGATAATTAGGTCTAATTTGCCATTTGTACCAGATGAACAAGTTTTCGGTAGGCCGTCTATCACTGTGGTAGTACCATACGCCACTAGAATAATATTCCCACCGTAATACATAGCCTGTCAAAATCTAGAAAATTCAAGACTCCCGTTGAAATATAAGCACTGAGACAGAGTATCTACTTTCACTTTCACCCGCGGTGCCACAGATAACACAGTTTCTGATCTCAGATGAGATTCTGGAAGGTAAGTCTGTCGCCGCTTACACTTAAGTAGCTTGGTTGGGTGGTTGTCTCTGAAGAATGTTTCATGGATTCACCTTTATTATTCCCATTCTTTTGGATTGTATCAATTTATGGAAGTAGTTCTCCATTTGAAGAAGATCAAGATGAAAATGCTTTTTGCCAGAGTGTTTGTTACTGTGGTAGGTGCTATATTCTAGCACTATGATACATCCCCGTTCACAAACCTCTGTAGTCTTCAGCAGGAACTAATTCAAACAATTCAATCAAAATGGTTTTCCCCATTTTAGATCTGGGGGAAAAAAATTAATGAAAAGGTAAATGAAAACATAAATGTTAATAATATTGTTTCTATTACTTTGAGTTCTCTGGGTTTTCTTAAAACCCCCCACAAAGATTTAAACAGTTTTTAGATTCTAAAACGAAGGAGTAGGTTCATTGGCTTAGTCTGTTTTTGTTATGTGCTTTCAAGTCAATTCCACTTTATGACAACTTTTTCTTAGGGTTTTCTGAATAAGCGTTTTGTCATTGCCTTCCTCTTAGGTTGAGAGAGGGTGATTTGCACACTGTGACCCAGTGGATTTCCATGGCTGAATGGGGATTTGAACTCTGGGCTCATGAAGTCCTGGTCCAACATTCAAATCACTGCACCAACTGGTTCAAGGTTTAGTAGGAGAAATGCTCTGCAGGTTTGTTTGATCCCCCAGCCACTCAAGATAGCTTCAGTCCCAGTTATTTTCTGAACTTATATATGGCTAAACACAATCAATCAATTGGGCAATCTGTATTTAGTTTTTGTTTGTGGCCCTAAGCACCTTAAGAGAAAGAAATACAGTTGGTCCTCCACATTCACAAGGATTAGGGGCACAGGACCCTTGCAAAAGTGGAAAACCCACAAATATCAAAATGCATGTGTTTATGTGTATATCTGTGGGATTGGGGCTGAGGCACGGTGGGGAGAGCAGGCACTTGGGGTCCAAACAGTGTGAGGGAAAGGGGGTGGTTTAGCATGGTCTCGCCATATCCATCCTTGGGCATGTGAGGGGCATTGGGAGAGGGTTTGTGGTGCTTAGGAATCAATCTGTGAGCCATCCTTAGTTGGAAGAGGAGGACCAGAGGTGGCTTTTTAAAGGGCTGTGTGGCCCATTCGTAGCCCTCGAGAGGGAAATTTTCCTTGGAAAAGAAATGCTTGAAGTGGGGGAGCAGGGTTTGAGAAACTCACAAATCCATGAAAGTTAAACCTGCAAATGTGGAGGGCCATCTGTAATATAAAATAAAATAACATGACCCTTCTGCTAATTCAGCATGACCTCCTTCTTGCGGTTTGCTGAGATTTCTATTCAGGAGTGCTTATTTAGCAACGCACAGTGGAGACTCAATCCAGGCATCTTTCTGTGCCCATGGTCTCATCTTCTCTCATTTATGTCTGTTTATGTGTGCGTGCATGTCCCTTCAAGTTGCCTGTTGACTTATGATGACCCAATGAATTTTGCATAGGATTTTATTAGGCAAGGAATACTCAGAGATACTTTTGCCAGTTCTTTCCTCTGAAATATAGCCTACAGCACTGGGTAGTTGTTGGTAGTCTCCCATCCAAATGCTAAGTGGGGCAGACCCTGCTTAACTTCCAAGATCAAACAGGATCTGATACCTTTAGGGCATTTTGACCAGAAGTTGGAAACAACTTGAAGATGCACAACAGCAACAACCAGAGAAATCATCATTAAAGGTAAGGGAGCACCAGGAATGTGTTTTGGTAAAATGGTAGGAAGCAGTGCTGAAAGGTAAAAAGAAATCGGTCTTGGTCCATGCAGACAAACAGACATTATTAAAATTATACTGATATAAAAAGCACATTATAAAGAGGTCCTCCAAAAAGAGAACAGTATAATGTATATTACAGAAGTACACTGAGCAGGAGAAGCCTCCTTTAATTGCCAAATGATAATGGGAATAGGTTTTTGATAGAGCATCCATCACCGTGGTAGTAGTACCCGCTATAGTATACACGGTGGTTCATAGCTTGACAAAATCTAGATTATTCAAGACAATTGGCCAAATGGAAGTATTCAGACAGGTCTTTTGCTGCCCAGTTCTTGTCTGCTGTACCACAGCCATGAGATACTTGCTGTTCTCCAATGGGATTCTGCAAAGTAACTGTGAAATCAGCTGATCTGGTATGAGCTGAATTCAACCCAGAGGCTTTTTTTCTGGTTGAGGTGATTTGTGAGTGAATCAGAAAAAAGTTCTTTTTATGCACACCTAAAGCATTTCCCTCTGGACATATTTCATTGATTCCCATTGATTATTTGAGATTTGCTGCATTTGATTTAATCTTTCCACTTAGTTCTTTATGGCTATGGGTGTACAGGATGTCTGGATGAGTGGGTAGAGCTTTTGATGTGACATGTTTTACTGTACAGGTTGTAGTGGCACAATGATACACTCCAGTACATAAATTTCGGTAATGAAGGGAATGGATTATTTGAGTACTGCCCTGTTTATTTTCCAAGTTCAAGTGTAGCTAAAAAAAGCCATCCATTCCTGGGATTAAATAGTAGATCCTTTACAAAGGAACAAAATAGCCATGACCTTTAGTTGTACCACAGTCCCTTTTCTTGCTGAAATAGTTGTTGGAACTACTTACAATTTCTCACATTACTTTTCTAATACACCCTGGGACTCTAAGAATCACACCATCTTTCCTTTGGAATAGGGGTCTGCTGAACATTGAGGAACTATGTTTTATGCATTTTTTATTTTTTATTTTTTGCCAACATAAAATAAAAAAATAAAGTACACATAGTTAATTGTTGTATATTTTGCTAATAAGTTAAAAAGTGCATCTGCAAATGTCTTAAAAATATTCTAATATGTCATCCCACAGACAAAAGAAATAAAGTGCAAATCCTAGGATTTTTTATTGTCTATTAAAAGACTGCAAAGTTAGGCTTTGATGTAAGGCTGTCTACATGTGTTAGATTCTCTCCTTGAGTACTCCCCAAATGGCCCTATCACTCTACACTGTTATAGCATTATTATGCCACTTTAACTGCCATGGCAACATCCTGTGGAATTCTCGGTTTGTAGTTTAGTGAACTCTCTGGATGAGAATTCTGAATGTCCTTCTCTAAACTGCAAATCCCAGGATTCTGTACAATATTGCGTAACAGTTAAAAACTGGAACAATATCAAATTTTAATTATGATGTATTTGTACTTTAAATGGTTTTATGTGTTTGTAGTGTATTTTAACCTAAAAGGTGTTTTTAACTGTGTTTTCGTTTTCAAGCCTTGGGAAGAGGTGGGTAAAATAATAGTAGTAATAGTAGTAGTAGTAGTAATAATAATAATAATAATAATAATAATAATGGAAAAGTGCAGTGTTATAGGGCCCTCAGTGATACCAGGAAAATCATTCCCAAATGCGGATGAACTGAATGTGTGGCCTTCAGTGCCATGTAAGAAAATGCTGAGAAAACAACATTTCCCAATGCGGGAACACACATTAATCCCAGTACTGACTGCCATATCACTCTTTAAGGAACAAAAACCCCAGCCTTTTTTTTTTACATGATCCAGTAAAAAGAAGATTATTTAATGTTTATGACTGAAGAAATATGTTTAGTGAGAGCAGGATAATTAGGTCTAATTTGCCATTTGTATCAGATGAACAAGTTTTGGATAAACCTTCTATCCCTGTGATTGTATCAGATGCCACTAGAATAAAATCATCACCATAATACACAGCGTGTCAAAATTGAGAAGATCCAAGAACCTCTTGTCATTTGAATCCAGTGGTCTGTGTTGTAGTCCTTGGAGCAGCAGAAAACAAGTTTGCTCCACTTTCTACATGACATTCCTTCAGCTATTTAAAGATGGAGCCAGCATGGTGGTTGACTCTGGAGACCAGAGTTTGATATCCTGCTTGGCCATGGAAACCCACTAGGGGACTGTGCATGTGGCATGCACCCTTAACCCCAGAAAACCCCATGATAGGTTTGCATTAGGGCCTTGGGTCACCATAAATCAGAAATGATTTGAAGGCAAACAACAACATCCAGAGAAATCATCCTCGAAGGTAAGGGAGCACCAGGAATGGACTTTGGTTATATGGTAGGAAGCACTGATGAAAGGAAAAACTGATGAAAGGAAAAAAAAAAAGATTCTCAGTCCATGCATGAGTCGATGAATTATTGACATTATTCTGATATAAAAAGTACATTATAAAAAACTTGAAGGCTATCACCTAAGCATGATCTTCCAAAAAGAGAACCACTTAATGTATATTATAGAAGAATAATACAGAGCAAAAGGAGCCTCCTTTATTCTAATTGTGCATTGATAATGTAATTAAGTTTTTGATACAGCATCCATCACTGTGGTAGCTCCAATAGCTGCTATAAGGATCACAATGATTCACAGCTTGACAAAATCTAGAGAATTCAAGGCTATTGGCCAAACGGAAGTTTGCCAACAGGTCATTGACTGTTGAGTTTTTGTTTGTCATGTCACAGCCGTGAAACACATACTGTTCTCAAATGGGACTCTGGAACATAACTGTGAAATCAGCTGGTCTGGTATGATTTGAGCTCAACCCAGAGGTTTTTCTCTGCTTGGGATAATTTGCAGGAGAATCAGAAAAGGTTCCTTTTATGCACATATAGAGCATTCCCATCTAGACATGTTTAATTGATTTGCATTGATTATTTGAGATCTGTTACATTTGGTTTAATCTCTCTCCACTTCGTTCTTTGTGGGCATTGGTGCACAGGATGTGCAGATGGTTGGGTAGAGTTTTTGCTGTGATCTTTTCTACTGTGGTAGTTACTGTAGCACAATGATACATTTCAATACCTAAATTTCATTAACGAAGGGAATGAATTATGTGAGTACTGCCATCTATTTCTGGATTTAAACAGTAGCTCCTTTACAAAGAAATAAAATAGCCACAACCTTTAGTTGTACTACTAAATCCCCCTTTCTTGCCGAAATAATTGTTGGAACTAGTTACATGTGTAGAGACGCATCTCATGTTACTTTTATTATGCACCCTAACACTCTGAGGCTCACACCATCTTTCCTTTGGAACAGGCACCTGCTAAATGTCGAGGAAATGCCCTTTATACATTTCAATCAAGTGTTGCTAATAAGTTAAACAAGACAGTTGCAAATGTCTTAAAAATATTCTAACATGTCATCTCATAGACAAAGGAAATAAAGACAGAATATTGAAAAGAGTTTGGGAGCAAGGAACTCTGAAGCCAATGTTCCAATATGAGTAATAGAATCTCAGAACTGGAAGTGATCACGGGGGCTACCTAGTGCAACCTCCTGTCATATAGAAATGTCCTATTAAAGCACTCTGAAAAGATGCCCATCCAACCCTTGACTAAAGATATTCAAAGAAGAGCTCCACAGAAATGGGAATAGAATGTTGCAGTTGGTGCTGGGAATTGTCAGAAAATTATCTGGGACAACAAATATATGATTTAGATTTTTTAAAAATAAAATACCTTGAGAACCACAGCAACAAATACTACAAACTTCAGACACAATCCCACCTATATTGCCACGGAGAGGTTTTATCAAATACAACTATCATCTATCTATCATCTTTTCACATTCATAAGATGAGCATTTTGTTCTGTTTTTGGGATTAAAAAGCTAACAAATTTGCAAATGTCTTCACAATGCGATGGAAAGGATTTGAGATTAAAAAGGAACACAAGATCACTGGTTCAAGTGAGATGAGCATGTTTGATGGCATTCTCCCTTTTGGTTAGAATTCACTGTGTATGTTATTTTTGTGTATGCATTCTCACTACAATTTCCATTCTTTCAGGTACTTTTATGTTACATTCCAGCTGCATGGAAGCAAATGGAGAATCAATGGAAGTCCTTCTCCTATGTGACTTTTAAAAGGCTGGTCCTGCATGATTGGAAAACCAAGGAATTCCCAGTGAAGGAAGGATCTTATGGTTCTTGTGTCTTATATGTGCATGATCTCCCACTGGCAGAACTGATCCAATCTACATCAAGAAATCTGGGCATGTGTGAACATTCATTTCTAAAGCTGGAGGATGCAGGATTCCACCATGAACTCTGGTTCCTTGGGCATGTATAGAACTGACGTTACTGTTGTTCATTGTTCCCATGGCTGAAAGCACGTAATCCGTTCCTCCTTCTTTTCCTCCCTCCTTCTTCTCTTTTCCATACCAGATCTTGTTTGTTTTTGTTAGTCTTGAAAACTTTGAATAAAGATTATGAATTGAACAATGGGATCACGTTACTGGAGGAAGTCCCAAGAGTCATTTGGTCAAACCCCTTGTGTCTGGAAGAAATCCAGACCTATCCCTAGCCCTCACCCTAATTTCTAACCTTTGACCCCTAACTCTTAATCCTAACCCTCATATGGCCATCCAGCCCCTTTTTAAAAAGCATGTAGAAAGAGGAGTAGCTGGTAGGTCATGTCAGTGGAACAGTGAATCCTTTCTGGTTTTTAGTTTAGAGTTAGACAGGTCTGTCCATTCTACATAAAGGACACTCACCACTTTCCCTGACTCATTTAAAGTCTGGACTGAAAGCCCATGTGAACTCACCATCCCAC
Source organism: Ctenosaura bakeri (assembly GCA_948474755.1). Classification (NCBI taxonomy): domain Eukaryota; kingdom Metazoa; phylum Chordata; class Lepidosauria; order Squamata; family Iguanidae; genus Ctenosaura; species Ctenosaura bakeri. The sequence goes on along the minus strand of CAOLHI010002461.1, from coordinate 8,123 downwards.
TGCCACGTAAGCCTTCAGGAGGTCCACCACCTTCTGTTGAACATCTGTTGAACATCTCTTTTCATCAGGAAGTTCTTCCTAAGGAACAAATTCACGCACACACAAAAAGAAATAATGTTTTAAAGATAAAAGAAACTCAGTGCAGCAAGATGTAAAACTGGGAGATCCTTCTATCCCTACATGACAAAGTGACAAAGACAGAGATAGGAACTGGTGCCTGGTGAATGTAGCAAGCTCAGAGCATTTGGTCTTCTTTTCTCACTGCAGAATATCTTGAACCACCTATCATCGGTCATGACTACCCAGAGAACAGGAAGAACACCACCATTCCTTCTTGGTTGTGGTTTCTTGTTTCTAGCTCAGATGTAATGAAGGAAATAAGTACTACATTTTCTTCCCTTTGTCACCAAAGTGTATTTGAATGGGACTGTATCACTGTGCTCCAGCTCCCAGTTGCACAATGAGAGGAACCTTGACAAAAACTTCCTTTCAGCTGTGTTTTAGGAAACTGGTTTGTGTAAAGAAGAGCTGGACAACCCAGTCCTCCAAACAGATACTGCTGTGATAGAACATTCAGTGGTATGTACTATGCTGTAAAGGGTGAAAACCATGAGGAACCTCCCCCCCGCATACTGCCCACCTTGATTCCACATTGGTGCATGCCTGAGCTCAATTGTCAAGGAGGACAGGCTTACATCCTGGGAAATACTGGGACATTGTCAAAGGAAAAGGTTTGATGGTTGGGTTTTTGAAAAAGGATGCTTCAACTATAGCAAATATCCTGCCAATTTGCATAACGGGAGATGCCTCTTAATTTTGCTTTAACCACCTCTGTTCCCCACCTCAAGATACCACACAACTTTATTCCAGGGCATTGCTGTCATCCAGAGCAGTATTTCTGAAACATTGGTCATCCAGATGTTGAGAACTTCACATCTTAGAATTCCTGATAATTGATGATGTTTGCTGGGACTTCTGGGAGATGAAATCCAAAATATCTGGAGGACCAAAGTTGGAGAAGCTCCACCCTAGAGGACATTAGGAGTATGGAGGGATAGCCTAAGATGTTCTCTGTGTAACTCTTCTGGGGAGGATACTGTGATATCTCCTATGATGGATTTCAAGGGTTTAGGTATGGCTAATGATGATGGTGAAGATCTTCCACCAGTCTGAAGCATCTCAGTAAGAGGTTTTTGTACTGAGATGTAACACTGTGGCCGGTATAGTATGTTCCACGATGTTTCATGTTAATAATAAAACCTATGCTTGCTCTTGAGATAAAGGAGCATCATTTTGGACTTTTGGAGGTTGTGATGGGAGGAGAGTGCTGGGATTCTGTAAGCACCAATTGCAGACCCTGCCACAGAAATAAAACAAGGACTTGTTACTTTATTTAAAAAGAAACATATTCTTTATTAAATTAAATTAAATTAAATTAATTAAATTTATTAAAAAGAGTAACATAAAAGTAACATAATATATTTATTACCATCAAAACTGAACATTAAGGATGAGTGAGAAAAAAGTGAAAGAAAAAAAAAGAAAGAAAAAAGAAAGGATATAAAAAATAAAAAAGGAATTTAAGAAAAGAAAATACAGTTTAAGAGGTTCTCTAACATACTGTAACAAATCACTTATAGCAATCATTCCCAACCTCAAAGTATGCAGTATAAAGGATAGGGAAGAACAAAGAAGAGAAGAAAAAAATAGATAATAGAAATTAATGAGTATGAGAAAATTAAAAAGAGGAGTGAGGAGGCAGTGCCAGATTAATTACTTACCCCCTCCCTGTCAAGACTTCCCACACCTTCCAACCTTGGTTTATTACATCAAGATCAAAATAAATCCCCTCACTTTGATCCTTATACATTATTTTATCTCTGAACTTCAGAGCTAATGACTTCTAAACATCAAAACAATACAAGAATCGTTATTTACTCTGAACAAGGTTACAATGGAAGGGTATGTAAATTATTGGAGATATCTCACTTTATGTTAACTATTTCGTTTGTTGTATGTGTATGGTTTTTTTTTTTTTTTTTACCTTTTATGAAATATGAATAAAAAATATTCGGAAAAAAACCTAATTGGGTTTTCTCACCAAATCCGTCCTTCACATGCTATATGAAGGGTCTCCAATTTTTAAAATATGCATGTATGGAATTGCCTTTCAACCAATTAGATAATTTATTTTTGAAAAAAATAAAAGGGGCAAAAATTGTTAGTTTCCCCCCCCCTCTTGCCATAGATCTTCCCTTATTTTGACTATCTCAAACAGCTCCTCTTGTAAGCCACTGAAGAGCAATACTTTATGCAAACATCTAAGCTTCCGTACATCGTACTTGGCTCAGAAGTATAATTTTTAGCATGTCGTTTCTTTGCAGTATTCATACCTTGCTTTTCAGTTGGGTGGGCTCCCAAGGTAGCTCACAAATTATTAATTTGACAGTTCCCTACTCTACAAGCTAAATAAGGCATGCTACATAAGGAAAAGGAAATGGCAGGGGTGGAGGAGATTAAGTTCCCAGCAGGTTGTTCTTCTTCTTCTCAGACATCGCAGCAATGACAGCCGGAACATGGAGGGAGGGCTGCTTGTCACCCACTGGGCCACAGCATACTGGAGCTGTGACTGGCTGCTCTTCTCTCCTTCAGAAGTCAGAATGCAATAGCCATTGGAACATGATGGGGGGCTATTGGAACATGGTGGGTGGATAACAGCTACAGTTATCATAAGTAGCTCAAATGGCATGGGAAGGAGAATTTCAGCCGCCCATATGCTTCTCTACACAAACCTAGTACCCTGATTCTGATTTCTTCCTTATTCAACAACTAAGGAAAAAGCTACAATGCGGTGATATTCCACCTCAAAAAGGGTTGAATGCACTAATCCCAGGTCCATTCTACACATTGTCTCTCACAAACAAGCATGTCATTCTTAATTTCCTTCATTTCATGTCATTCATCACCTCAGCCAGCCTCTAGGACGTTGCCAGCTTTGTGATGAAAATGTGGGAGGAAACAGAAATGGGCTTCCTGTCTGAGATTAATTTTGGGTGCTGTGTGGAGATAAGAAGCTATGACCAAGACAGATGTCTTCTTTAAGAATTATGAACTAGCAATACAGAGGTGGAGGGTATTTCCTGGTTGAAGGCTTCTTGGGCTAGCAAACAGAAGATGTTTTACGGCCATTCCTTCCTGTTTTTAGTTAACGGATTTTGTGCGGTACAGAAAAAAAGATGGAAGAAGGGGTTGGAAAAACAAAAGGAGGTTACAAGTGATGCCATCTGAAGTCACCGTAAAATTCGTCGAATGAGGCACAGAAATGGTGTGATAAAAAAACAGTAGGAGTGGGAGAATGTGATGGATAGAAAAAGAACAAGTGCCAAGTTATGGATCAGATCAAACAGAACTTTTATATATAGATTTTTTATGGGTGGATGTATGGGAATTGAATTGTAGAAGATTGAGAAAGTGAGAGAGTTTCTGTATGTGCTAAGGTTAGTCTTCCTAGTCTTTTTGCAGTTGGCTTTTCCAAAATGCAACCCAGTGTATCTTGATGCTTTTTAAAAAGTAATAAAAAATTTAGGAAATAAGAAAACTTTTTTTGCTTTGTGAAAGTAGAGGCCAATGGCTTGTACTTGTGGGACATCTAACAGCATGTGAGGTAAGTAGTCCTACTAGCTTGGTCATTCAGGGAAATGTAGACCAAAGAAATAATTTCTCCAAACTATGGGCTTGACTAAGGGACTATTGCAAAACTAGGGAAAATACAGTGTATTAATAAAAAAATTAAATAAAAATAAAAATATGAAATTTGCATATTGAAAGCTTCTTCTCACATACTTCAGTATAGGTTGTTTCATCATGCTTTCTACTTGATTGTTGCCTTGCATTTCTCAGGGAAATAACTTTTCAATATTTTCTCTCAGTTATGAATAGGATTATTTTATTGGGTCTTTAGCGCATAAACTGCTTCCCTGCTGATCTGCTGTGATTAAAAATTTTTTTTTGCAATGTATAGTACCTGTATGTTGCTTGCAGTCTTTTTTGCTTAAACTCTCATACCTAAGGCAGGAGATTAAAAAAAAAAAGCCTTTGTTTTCATGAATACCAATTTATAAAGTATCAGTTTTTACATTTATATTGGAAAAATGATAAATTCTAGTCAGTGGGATCTAGGCTAAATTAGTTGCATTTGGTTCCCCTTAAAACCAATCACACTTAAGTCCTGATCAATGTTTCACACTGATATCAGTGGGCTCTAAGCACAGCTAACATAGTGTATCTTTCTTCAACGAGAAAGGTAAGAAAATAGTCACTGGAATTTCACATTTGGAATTTCTTCATTACAAATCTGCAATCAACTTGGATTTTGTACAAAAAAACCTCTTTTATATTTTGGCAAAAACCTCATTTTTTGCATTTTTTTTAAAAAATGTTGTTTTCTAGGCAAAAATGTTAGTTTCCCACAAAACCTGTTCATTATGCAAATTAATTCTTTTCAAAAAACAGTCCCAAACTGTTAGGAAAAGGTGAAAAAAGAAAAAGAAAAAAAACCCTCTTGCATTTTCGTCCAGAAGGGATAAAACTTCTGCAATTTTCATCCAAAGTTATTTAATAGCAATCACGTGTAGTCTAGTTTTGCACTGACTGAGCAGGTTTTTAATGGGACATTCATCAATCTGGGCACAGATGAAATATTGTCCATCATGATATGTCTTGTCAAAATTTGGAAAATACATTATGTCTTTTAAATTCGTGTTAGAAAACCAGCACATGCTGGTTAGATAAATCATTGCCTGTAGTTCTGCAGTTGCCCATTGAAAGCTGAACAGGTTTTTGATAGCGCACCAACCACTGTGAAAAGGGCCAGTACACAGTGATACAAAGCTTGACAAAATTAGGGAATCCAAGAATAATGTTCACATGAAATTGATATGGAAGCAGAGCATCCTCTCATTCTTTTGTCCTTAGTGCCACAAATGTAGGATTTTTCTGTTCTCAGATGAGATTATAAGGAGAAAAAGATTTCATGGAACTGATTATTTCGATATGACCCTAATAAGGAAAATGGGACATCTTTTAGTTCAGGTGATTCATGGCAGACTCCAAGTCTTCCTCTGAATTTTCTCTATCCTGTTGTCTGATTTGGTCATGTTGCTGTAATTCTCCATTAGTGGTCTCAAAAAATGGTTCTATGACCCCACCATCTCATTCATTGTGGGGATAAATCTAAAAGTTTCATTTCCTCCCACATTTGAATTTTGTTCTGATGAGATAATTTTTTTGCCCTGCCCATAATGAAATTTTGGTAGCTTGTTGTTGAAAAGAAAAAAAAAATATGGAGGCTGAAAATTGTTTCCAAAACTTTGAGGAGATACAAATAGAGGCAGCTCAGACATCTAATGCTGGGAAGAAGAAGAATAAGCAGAAGAAGAAAGACTGAACTATCAGATGACTGTTCATGAAAAGATTCAGTAGCAGTCACATCTGGTACACCTTTGAATTTGACTGAGCATGTTTTTGACTGCACACTCATCAATTTGGGGGACAGCTATAATAATGCATATCATGATAACACATTCTTGTTACCTGCCTTCAAGTTGATTCCACCTTATGGTGACATGTTCATAATATCTCCTCCTCCATTATTTATATCCACCCTATATCAAAGATCTTGGGGCAGCTTATTAATAGCATCAAAACAAGTTAAACACTTTAAAGCAGTAAAATAATTAAATAAGCTAAAACATATTAAACATCAATAATGGCCCTTTCCACACCGGGGTAATAAAACGGTGCAGAGCGACCTCTAACGGAGGTCATCTACACAGTGGAGTGGATTGGGGCGGACTACTTTAGTGTAGTTCCACACCTCAATCCATGCAGGAGTGACTGGAAGTGGTGGCGCCATGTGTTTTTTAAAAACCTCTTTTAAGAGGTTTTTAAAAAGCACGGAGCGCGCAGCCCCATGCAGCTCCATCGCAGCGCCCCGTTGTAGATTTGCGGGCGCGTGTAAGTGTGTGCCTGCAGATCTGCCAGGGACGGGCTTCCGGCTGGTGAGCTTCTCCGGTTGGTGGAGAGCCTCTGCCAGCCGTAACCTGCCATTTTGGACACCACAGGAGTGTGGAGCAGCAAACTCGGGCTGCTCCACGTGGCGACGGACTTACCCGGCTGCCGGTAAGTTCCGTTTCAGCACGTTCCCCCCGTTTCTCCCTCCACATGTGAAAAGGGCCATAAAGTAAAAAAACAGATTTAAAAGATTTAGAAGTTTTTAAAACTATGTACAACTGTATTCTGGATGAACTCATGAGGCCCAAAGGCTCTGATGAACAGCCAACTTTTCTCTTGGCACCCAAATGACAGCAGTGCTGGCACCAGTTGGGCCTCCATGGGGCGGGTACTCCACAGTTGGGGTGCTGCAGCTGAGAAGGCCTTCTCCCAGAACCCATTATTGTGTATTGATCTCACTGGTGGTACATAGAGGAGGCTTCCCCAGGAGACCTTAATCCTTGGGCAAGCACATATGGGGAGAGGTGCTCCCCTCAGCATCGAAACCTCAAGCTGTCTAGGGCCTTAAAGGTCATTGCAAGCACCTTGAATTCACGCTGGAAACATATTGGCAACCAGTGCATTTCTTTTAAGACTGGAATGATATGATATGCTGTTTTTATGGTATTCCAGTCAGCAGTTGAGCTGCTGCGTTCTGCACTAGCTGCAATTTCTGAGTCTTCTTCAAGGGCAGCCCCAAATAGAGAACATTACAGTAGTCTAACCAGGAGGTCACCAGTGCATGGACTACTGCAGTGAGATTGTTTGTGGCTAGGTTACTTAATAATTCATATTTAAAAAAAAAAACTCCTCAAGGTTAGTGTAAGATATGTAACTAAACAAAGACCTTCAAACAACTATAAATTTCAGGGCTTTCAAGGGGAGAAGTGTCATGGATCTGATGAAGAGGAATATAAAGTGACCACTGCTAAATTTCAGTAGGAGGAGATACTCAAGCAAACCCATAAGGTAATTAGGCATTGCATTTGCCTTTCTGTCTAATATTATCTAGGAGAAGGAGTGCGTGTCTGGATCTATCTGTCTGTTGCTATACTTCCAAGACTGTGAAACCTAGACACCTGAAACTTCTCATGCTCTGTCCATCTACAGTCTACATTCCTCCCTTTACTCACTAGGAATCAGCCTTTTCTAACCTTTCCTAAACAACAGAGGCAAAGCTTGATGCGGGACTGGAACACTCATTTGTCCACAACGCCTGCAGGCAATCACATATAGTGCTTTCCTCTGCAGGAGCCTAAATTCATGAAACAATTAAAGGACAGACACAAAAAGACAGATTGAAAGAGAAAGAGCACCAGGTGGATAACTGAGTGATGTATGGGCTTCTCAATATGTGAAGTTGATGCATTGGTTATTTGTTCACATGTTCACATTCAGCTTTTTTCAAAAACTCAAGCATCCTTCAAAGTTGTATTCTGAAGTAAAATTTGAAAATATGCAACATTTCCCTTTGTTAGCATTTTAGCCGTATGCCGATACATTTTGTGGAATGACAATGGTGTGTGTGTGTTTGTGTGTGTCATTTAAGACTGCAAGTGCAAGCTGAACAGTTGGTGTGTCTGACTGTGTGTATTTTTGTTAGGGCTTCTTTCACTGTGGATGCTACCACTCCAACCTCCACTACGCTGTAAGGCTGTGCAAAATCCTCCCACATAGGACTGGATGTTGGAGGGGCTGCCCATTTCCCACAAAGCTGTCTTTCGAGGCACTTGTGCAGAACATTGCCAAGCAATGTGCCGAATGCTAACTAAATGCAACGCAATGGCCATGCGGAAGCATCTGTTGCTTCCACTGGTATCTCCACTTTGGAAGGGAACTGCATGCTCCAAGTCTGAAGCAATTGAATTATGAGGAAAAGATGAAGAAATATATAAACCATACGTCTTGTCCCGCTCTACTTCTAGAAAATCATAGCCTCCCACAGACCTTTTAGACTATCACAAAATATAACCCTCTCATTCTCCTATAATGATTTGAACACAGGTCTGAGTAGAAGACATTTGCCAAGGAATGTTCTCTAAAACATTGGGTAATAACCAATGTCACAAGGG